>JACCPG010008726.1:0-70014 GCA_016069955.1 Drepana arcuata
CATTATGATATTATGGATATTCGCGCTCATGAGTATCAAGGTAATTTACACGCAATATAGTCCTTTACATGACATCACTTCAAATCGAATACTTACTTGCTATCTCAGAATAATAACTACTTGCTATATAACTTGTTTTTTTAATATAATAGGGATATAAACTTACCAGCAAAAAGTATTGAATACAATATCAAAGCCATCTTCGTAACTCAAAACAAGGAAAACCACAGAATAAAAGAAAAAAGTTGGCTTCAAGGCAGCCACAATCTTGTTTCCCGGAACGTTTACAAACTTAACGATGCCAACAATAAATACAAATCTAACACATGTAATATGCACAAATGGCTGTATTTGAGTATTTTATTTTGTATTAGTCATGGCTTCTCAAGCAACGTGCGTCCAAGACTGAGTATTAACCACTACTAAATACTGATTATAGCCGCCTCTGGTTTTTAGTTCTACGTCCGACCGGTTTATCAGCGAATGATGTTCGCTACTTGACACTGATTACATCTCGCGTACGCATTTTAATTTTTTCTTAGTGTTTATATATGTACTATATATTATATCCACACTCTTCTACCCTGCAATTATACACGCGGCGGTACCCACACTTTCTGCCGGAGGTATTAATTTTAGGTGCCAGCATGACCGATGGCATAGGTACATACGCCTTAGCGGTAGTTAGTAGCAGATTAAAGTCAACTGATAAATACAAAAGACCTCAAAACTGGCGAGCATGTATGACAAGACTGATGAATAATGATGGTGGATGAAGCGAAAGAGGGATGTAAGTCAAGAGAGAAGTGGTGTTCTCACTTTCTGCCCAGCCCGTGAGGGACACGGCGTGTATGTAACATATTTTAATCTACATATAAGGTACACAAACAATTAATATCAGTATATTATATTTGACACGCTAATCACACATAACATACATTTATTGGCGGCGCAATTCGAGCCGATTTTATTTCGATTATAATACAGGTTCGAGTAATTGGAATCGCTATTATATAAGCATTTATTTATAACGAATTTAGGAAAAAACTCTTTCAAATCTATCATTAGTACAATTAAGAAGGTATCTCTGATTGAATAACAACCATCCAGAAATCCGTTCTTATGAAACCTTTGGTAATATGTACAAGTAGGATTACCTATTATTAACTATCTGTCCCGCAGTTTCACCGTTTTATAATTTGATTTGATTTTTTAATAAAGCGATAATCTCTATATAATATATATTGCAAAATACCGTTCAACTGATTTGCGTGAAACATGCACAAACTGGCATTTATAATATTAGTAGGATAAGAACAGAATATCCACAAAATGCAATCGAGGATAAAGCGTAATTTCTCTTTTAATTGATGGCGGTTAATGCTTTTGAAAACCAGATTCAGATTTGAATTTCTCTTTATGTCCTGTGTATAGGTAAACATACATTTCTGTCCTACATTATTCTACCTTTTCGGAGATGAGGTTTAATGTCTGCGACACAGATAATAAGTACTGCATTGCTTCCAAGCAATGTCACGTTACTTTCGTTATATTACATTGTTTAGTTATCTGGTTCCGTTCGTATTAAAAATAAAAATGTATTTGGACAAATTTTCTGTGGCCTGCAAATAATTATTTTTTGACAAAAAATATTATTTGGGATGATTGCGTTTCTTAAGCACTGATGACAAAACTATATTTTCCTTTCTATGTTTTCCTTCACCATAAAGCTCGTGGTATGATTAATCACACCACGAGCTTTATAGTGAGGGAATTCTTCCCCATTATATACGAGTATATACATATATATAATAAACTCTTTGGCACAGTCAGAATTCGCACTCGTCAATACGTTGAAGACAACCACTCGAAAAGTCCCATAAATAGAAAAAACAATAGCTGCTTTGGCTCAGATTGATCAAAACCCCAAAATAACAGCTGAAAATATAAATTCAGACAGGAATAAGAGATTACGTGTATTAACGTGCAGTTTCCTCAGGGATTCGTGGAAGTCATGTGACGACAAAACCTAATGGAGTGCACTTAAGAGCTTACGAGATAAAAAATATATCCATGATTGATAACCGATAAAAAAAATAATACTGCTTAAGGATAAAAATACATGCCATATTTAAACATCTAAGTTTATTTAATCACCAGACTTTGTACGTCGTCCAAAGTATAGATCTTAGTTTCAGTTAGAGCCAACATATTATTCAGTGTCACAACTTCTCTCTGAATTGATGTGACAGCAGCGTGAATAAAGCACCAAACTGCACACAGTTCGTTTAATTCATTAACTATACATTGCTAGCATTAACGTCTACCTGCTCTAGGAAAAAACCTTTATTTCAAACCATACACGAAAATTGCGTATCTACTTAGGTTAGAGCCGTGGTGGCCGAGTGGTTCGAGCAGTTGCCTGCGACGCAAAGGTCGTAAGTTCGAATCCCGACTGTACCAATGAGATAATATATAATAATGTTAGGTTTTATATATATATATATATATAAAACCTAACCTAAGTATATATATATATATATATATATATACTTAGGTTACCCTTATTTCGCCATCGGAGCTCATTTTAAACCTATGCACGTATCCTCTCGTGCTAAATCACTGTACCTACAGAAAATCAGAAAAAACTCATTGACTCAACTCAGCTTATATCCCATTAATCCGATTGTCAGAAATTGGTAATGGCTAGTGACGTCAACGACGTCGTGCCATATCTTCAAGAACGTGTCCACAATATATAGCTTGACGTCATCAAATAACCGCTTCTATCGAGGAATGTATTTGTTTAATGTCAGTGGGAAAGCCCATTCAATCATTGGTACCATGTTGTTAAAAGATATATAGGGGGTTTAACGAATGTTTTGTTATATTCCCAGAGTCAGGCACGGACTCTGAGGCAGATGTCGTATTTGGGTTTTACTGAAATAACATTGGTCTTTGATAACCAAATAGGTTGGAATATAGGCATAAAGAGTATATAAATATTTAGAGAGCATACAAATATATTGTTACCAATACGTCCACGGACGCTCAGATTGAAATATTAATTAGATAGGTACTCCCTGAATAAAATTAAATTAGTCTAAAATAAAAATAACCAATAAGGATTTTTTTATATGGCTATTTTTGTGTTATTTTTAAAATAACCATAAATAAAAAATAAACATATGTATTTCATATAGGAAACTACGCTTATGTAGAAAATTATTTTAGTTAAATGACAAATCAATTACGCAAAGGACCGGTAATGCTGAAACAGATCAAACTTAAAGAAACAAATAAATACACCACGCATGATGTATTATTTATTACAATGACGTTAATGTATATCCGTAGTCTATAGGACTACGTCAAGTGCCTCCAACGACTGGGCCTTGGTCTATTATGCTAAAAAAATGTATTGAAAAGGTGAAACAGTTTAAGAGAGGTAGGGCATAACGGGTTTCCCGTTCGATTTTGGAGCTGCCCGACTGGGGCAGGACCTCCACCTTATAGAAGTCCGTAGGCAAATAACAAATTTTTTTGTGTTGTGTTCCTACGCGGTGAATAAGGTTTCCAGTAATGAGCTCCTTGGGGAGGGGGGAGGATTGTTACATTGCGTTGGAAGCAGAGCGATTAAGCCCATTATGCTGCCAACACACTATAACTCTCCGAACACAGAGTGGTAACGCGCAAGTGATACTTCGGTATCGTGAGCGTAAATAGGCTACGGTAACCGTTTCCCATCAGGTGGGCCCTATGCTTGTTTGCGACTCTTGTTGTATGAAAAAAAAAATGTATAAGGTGACATTTTCTTTATATACCTACGCAACATGACAGCACGTTCTTGGTACGTTCATACATTGCTTTGTAACAGTACGTTCAGAGACCGGTACCTTAATAGACCTCGTATTTTTGACAGGTATAAAGAATAGCTAAGGACGGCACTGCATAAGAGAGAAGACGTTTTAGGTACCTAACAAGACAGTCTCGTACATGTTGTTGTTGGATAAATAAATAAAACTTACTTTCTACACATAATAAGCATCATTACAGAGCAATGCACCAGTCCAGCCCAGTTCCCAAGCTCGCAAATAACGAGATACATAACTTTAGTTGTGTTGCTTTTGCTATACAAGCTCTTTACTACCAACCTCATTGGTACTATTTGGCGAGACGATCATTTGAGGCTCAGGTAGTGGTTAAGTACGTCACATTCTAGGTTTCTTACGTCAGTAATTCCATGGCGGACTAGCCACGGAGCAAGGCTAGCAAATACTACGGGCCCCGCGCATTTGAGGAGATCTCGTTCCCACACTTTTTTATCTTAAAAAAGTATCTACTCATATCGAAGTGTTTTTTTTAAATTAAATACTATAACTTAAAGCAATCCGAGGTCCCCCTGCCAGTATTTGTTCTGGCCTCGCGCTGACTTAATCCGTCACCGCAGCAACCTTCTGCCTCAAAATACCTTGAAGTCCACAAACATAAGCTGTTCACGCTTCTCGGAATAATTTGTGACATAAATCTAAAGAGGTTTCTGTTTACATGCCATTAATACTATCTTCACGCTTTCCCACAAGGGTCCCCGAAGGGTTAGACAGAGGTGAGTAGGTAGTTCCCAAGCACCCATTTTCCGACAGAGATATATTTTAGGTGCCAACACACGAGTCCATCGCCGTTACTCAAGCCTGACTATATAAACGCCTTTGATTTTCTTCTCAAACGTATGCAGGTTTCCTCTCCATGTTTACCTTTATCGTAAAACGTTGTTCTACTAATAACTGTACTTAAGTAAAAAAAAAAACATTGGTACAGGACATCTATGTGTTGCAGGAAACTACTCGAACTACTCGGCCCCACAAATTTTAAGAGTCAAAAAGATCCCTAAAATCCTTGTTTCGAGTTGAATATTATTTTTTCCCGTAAGTAATATTATCATATTGTTACCTTTGGAGTTATTTGTGTTCTTGCATCGTCATGGGGGCATATTCACAATACCCTATAACTTCTAGATACCAACTGCTATTATTGAGGCATTGCATACCTACACAATTATGACTTATCAAATTGGCACTGAAATCGTTTTATAAGAACTCGGGTAGATACGTGATCAAATCAACCAGGATTAAGCCTTGCCAAAACAACTTATTCTAACGTACTATATGTATTTGTTATACCGTCCATAGGGAAAATGAGTGTTTATTTTAAGATACCAGCGCGATAAGTGACTCGCTAGCACGAATTAGCCGCTCAAATCAATAATAAGCTAAGGAAATACCAATTTGGCGGATAAACACAGAGATTATTAATAAAAACATATGCAGAAAAAATACTGAACCTTTTTCTAAGATAATTTAATTATACGAGCTTAATGGCAAGGGAAGACATCTAATATAGGAAACATTTGAGAAGAAATCCAAAGACTTGTAATGTTGTGCCTGAGAAACAGCGATAGACTGACTCGCCATCTGTCATGTTGGCACCTAAAGGATATCTGGAGAAAAGTGGGTGTGTGGGTGTATAGCTGAATACCTCTGCCTACATAGTGGAAGAAAGATACGTATAAGATATCGTAAATATTGCAAGTCCATATCCTGGAGGTATGAACCAATCAGATTTTAAGAGGATATTAGTTCAGAAATTTGTCATTCCACGAGCTTTACGGTGAAGGAAACATCGTGATGAAATATTTTTTCTTCTTCTTCATATGTAATAATAAAACATCGTTAATATTCCTTATTTTATATTTAAAATAACCATTTACAAATCAGAGACAATAAAATAAATTAAAAATACAAATATCATACGATTATCGAATTGTGTGAAGAAAATGCATTTTTTTTATATTAGCGGCCAATTCGTAGGTACATTAGGCAACTCTGATCGTGTATATCTGGATATGTAGAAGCAAAGCATAGTTATTCCTAATACAAAAATGACACGACTTGGAACTAAATTCATAACACAGGTTGAGGCAATAAAATTGTCTATGATAACTATCAACTGATCAAGCTGTAATACCAACACTTCCAAGATACTTTTTAGATTTCCTGTCTTTAAGCCAAATACATAGTATTTATACAATTTAATTAAGTTATGTAATTTAGGGTCGACGAATGTACAATTTATCACGTCGAGTCCCTACCTAGTTAGGGTCTCAGTGTGTTATAATCACACTGAGATTATAACACATTTATATATGCATGTAATTCAATTAAGTTATGTTTTATAATTATCTGTATAATTTTCTTGAGGACATAATAAAATTCGACCTTATTGCTCAATAGGCATCTTTCCCCCAAAATCTCCACTGTGAATTTAATATGGCAATACTCTAGTGCTACCAAAAGAGCTCACATAGGTGCTCACCTACCCTTTACTGCCAGTATATTACTGCTGCTCACTCAGATTTATATACAAATTATATACAGTAATACAATAATAAAGCTACTAGCACCATTACACTAACACAAGAAACGTTTGAAACAAACATCTACCATGCCAGAAAAAAACACATAAATAAGAAGATATATTTTCATGAAAACTCCAACGTTAGTAATACCAGAATATTGCTACAACTGAAAATCCACTTAATATTGCATGAACCAACGCACTGTACCAATGGGTTCTTCTAAACTTAAGAACAGTGATTAGTCACACAGTGAGCTTTACGGGGAAGGAAAACATCGAGAGGAAACCTGCATACGTTTGAAAAGAAATTGAAAGTGTTGTCGTGCTTGATAAACGGTGATAGACTCGCCATCAGACATCTTAAATTTATCTCCGGCGGACAGTGCGCGTGTGGGCTCACACTTCTGCCTACCTGGCTGGAAGACAAGGAGATATTTCAAAAAGTGTAAAAATTCGAACATTCCTATTCCGAACCTTCGAACGGATTGGTATTTTCGTTAAGAACAAATTATCATTTCAAGCGGAGAAATTTAACTACCCCTTAAAATATGCCTAATATGAATATGGAATGCATATTTCTAGAGTAATGTAGAAAATATTTGTTAACAGGCACTAAAATTTACAAATAAAATATTTATTGTCAGTTAATTATTATTTCTATTCTAGTCAACGGCAGCTTGTAAAATATTAATGAATCTCATTGAGTAACACTGGTGCATTTAAACTATCACGTAGTATAAAATTTAGCTTTTCTTAAAAACACCTTCTTTCATGTCTGTCTGTCCATATTTGTCATTTGATTGTAAAATAAACTATGTAATAGGTGAGATATTTATAAATTTTGCACCATTCAGGACTTGCTGGTCCGCGGAGCGTAGTCTTCCGGAGTACTGGTTAATAGCACCGTAAACACCCACAGGTGTAAACCTAACTGGAAACATAAACTACATTAATTATCTATTTATTTATTTGGATCACCAGTAGGTGAGAACACTTTAATACTAAAAGAAAATGACATAATAAACCATCCACAAGTATCCACCCAATTACAGGTTACCACAAGTACTACAAAAGCTTAGTAAAATTAAGTAACAAACTAGATGCATGGAACATATAAATATGAATAATGTGTGTACTTCAACACCCCACGCACACATGCATGTGCACCCGCATACGTATACACATGTATACACAAAGACACATATACATGAAGCATTCAAATACATACATAAAATTTTAAGGCATTGTATTCTAATTCGAACCGTAGAAAGAGAAATCATATATAAAAATATGTTCGTTGCCTCTCTTTACGTTGCAAGTATAAGAAACCATAATTATGGTGGATCGATCGGTACGTTTTGCCTCCATAGTGTTCCTCCAAGGTTCAATCTACTTGGAGCTCAGATCAGCTTTTTAATAGTTAAGACGTTAATATTGAGGCAAATAAGAAGTGCCTGCATGGAGGCCATTTGGTCTCGCCATTATTCGGTTAAGTTTTTAGCTATCGGATTCAGATATAGGATTATGAAATCCTTCCTTTCCTGTCATTCCGATCGGCGCATATCACATATCAGTGTTTCATGGTTAGCAATATTAAGCCTTACACCGTCCTGTGTACAGTAGATAATTGTTGGGCTTACCATATAGATGATGACGAATATCCTGAAGAGTGGGTACCGCTTGATCATGAGCGCCAATCGAATGAGGAAGGAACTGAGGCGCGGCTCGGTGTTTGTGCGCCGGCGCATATCATCCTGCAACTGCACCACCGCGTGCGCGCCGGACCGCTGCGACAACTCTTTCTTCAATTTTGTCTATGGAATAGCAGATAGTATGTAATAACAAAACGCACCTTTATTACGAAACCAATACAAAACTATATTCCATTAAATTAGTTAATAATGAGCTGGTATGACATCTTATTTAACTCTGTATAATGACCACACACCATAAAAAAATCAATAATTTATGAAAATAATCTGGGAAATATTTGTAATGGCTACCCCACTAGGAGCATTAAGCGGAGAGTGTAAAGCGTCAGTTCTCTCTAAAATTATCGAGATCCAATTTCGCATTAAATGTGCGATATGACGTATCCATCAGTGATGACCGAGAGGTTAAAGTACTATTTGTCAAAGTTAAACTCAGTTTGTCTGTGAGCAATTAGTTTTTTTTAAGCTTAAAGCGTAATAACATTAATTTAATCAGGTTGGTTAGTCAGTACTCCGTATAGTAAATGCTCCGGGTCATTTAAGATTAGTAGAGTTTGTGTGGGACATATCTGTTTAAAATTTTCCTGTTGCTTAATATTATGTTATGTAAGTGTTTACAGTAAAGTTTCTTGTTAAAATTGTAATCTTGACATAAATCCATTCCAGCTAATTGTGTCAAAATATATCTTTATATTCTAACATAAAAAATATTACATTAAAAAAAGTTTATTAGAATCCACATTCACATAACAAGAAATAATACACAATAAAGATCAATTAAAACCATATTTGTCACACACCTCTAATTTCTCCAGTTGTATTCTGAGCATATTATTATCTGCCACTAAGGAGTCCATCTTGGTTTGTCTTTGGACGAGAGTGTGCGTGAGGTATTGGATCTTGTCGTTGTCTATGGAGCTCTGTGTAGCGTCGTAGTCGGCGACGTTGAGGGCGCTAGTGTCGGCGGTCTGGACGGAAGTAGTAGAGTCCCGGAGATGGTTCAGCTCGCTCTCTTTCTCGCGAAGAGCGCTACGCAGGCTGGCTATCACTTGACCGGACTCCACTTGAATGGACTTGAGTTCCTGCGGAGACATTTGCGTCAGAGATTTAAATGATGGTAGTGTAGCTATACGTACTGAGAATGATACTAAGACAGATTCCTGTTACCGGTGCCGTTAGTACTTCTGGCAAGCCTCAGCATCTGACCTTAGAAGTGAGGATCCTTTACGGATGCATTTCAAAACCGGACAAGTGCGATTGGATTATAATCTTACTTATATTATAAATGTGAAAATTTCTAAGTTTGGATGTTTGTGGTCCTTTCACGGCAAAACGGCTGAATCGAGATGGCTGATAGTTGAAATTGTGATGGCTTATACCTAGGAATAGGACATAGGCTCCTTTTTTTTATCTCGAAAATTCAAAGTTCTAATATTATAATGTTCACGGCATAGCGGCCGAACAGATTCTAGCAGGAAAATACATAAGCTACTTTTTCGAACTCCACGCGGGCGAAGTCTAAGCTAGTTTTAAAGACATTACGAACACACACAGATATTCATATACGTTAAATCTATAATCCAATTTAGCGTTAAACGGCCTACTATATTAGACCGATTATGGATAGTGCCTTCCACAAAGACGCGCCCCACCAATTTCTAGTCGAGTGGTCGTGGGTTGCGGGAAGTACGGCCCGAGTCTATTAATTGTAGTGTGCGTGTGCACTCATAGGTAATGAGTGTGTACTGATAATACTCGAGCATTAGTGGAAAGTTGCACACTTATACAAACTGTAAGAAAGAATAGTGATGTCTTCGTGGATGGCACTGTCTATAACTAGTTACTAGACTACACACGGAGCAAAGTGACAGAAAGACAGGCCAAGGAGTGGTCCGTTTTTTCATTTGGCCGTACTTAACCCCTAAATGGGGGGGACGGGTGGGGATTACCTTCCCGAGTGTGAGGCAGTGCGTCTCAGCACGCGTCCTAGCAGCCCGCTCGTCTCGCAGTGCGTCTCTGAGGGCGGCTACCACCTGCTCGGCGGCGGCGCGGCGAGCTTCCAACTGCTCGCTGTAGCGTCGGGCCTCGGCACACTCGCCGCGAGCTCGGGTTACACCCTCTGCTAACACCTCGCGCTCCTCCCTACAAACAAAAAGTAATGTTATCTTTTAGATTTTTTATATCTTGTCCATATTGTTTCTTTATAGTTTTTGTATCCTCACGCCTTCCCACAAGTGTCCCCGAAGGCATAGGCAGAGGTGTATAGATAGTATCCACCAGTACACCAGTATAGTACCCAGAGACATATTTTAGGCGATAATGTGACATGTTTTATTCCAGATAAAAAACGACTGCTATCTGAACTCACTTCAAACTCTCCAACTGCTCCATAAGTATCTTGGTGTCCTCAGTCAGATTCATGCCTTCGCGCAGAGATTTGATCTCATTATCCTTCCCGTGAAGCATACTCTTGACCCGTAACTTATACGCTTCCCAATCCTTCTCCAGACGGCGGCATTCTCCATTAGACTTCTCCAAGTCCCCTTGCAGTTCTTGTATCGTGGAATGTGCGTGGCGCAGCTCAGCCTCTAGTTTTATTTGGGTGGAATCCTTTTCACTTGTTTTTGCACTCAAATCCTTTGTTCTGTAATGTTATTTTATTAGTTACAGATGGGCAAAAATCGACGTACTTCATTCTTGGTTGTATGATCAAGCACTACTTCTTTAATTATTAAAACAACATTATATCTACCAAGTTATCAAAGCGAAATTTGAAGATGGGATATAAATTGTTTAGTAACAACTCCTCTTTAAATCAATAGAAGCAAGGTTCTCTGAGAAGTCCATTTGTTGGCACATATTTACATGTTCGCACAGCTTTGATAATGACAGATTTCAAATACCTTAACACTAAATTAACAGTCTACCCCCAAGTGACATCAAAGGAGACTACTAGTACATATTAAAAGAATACATAGTTGTGTGAGTCTACAAATGAACAGTTAAATAATGAAATCATTTTGATATAAGAGAGCTCTTTTTATAATTAAAAGAAAAAAGTCATACCTGTCTTCTAATTCCTTATTCACATCTCGTAATAGCACAAGTTCTGCTTCCAGATTGTGGCTCTGTTCCTTGTACTTAGGGATCTCAACATTGTTTAGTTCATCCACAGTGTGCTTGAGTTGTGCTATTTGCGACATCAATGAATCTCTTTCAAAATCACCCCTTTGTCTCATTAATTCATTATTTTCCAACTTTATATGTGCTTTACTTAGTTCTGAAAATTATATATTTTTTTGTGATTTAGTTAAGTATATAACAGATATCTCATAATATCCCAGGTGGCTATTAAGGGAACATCCAACTGATATTATAAAGTTTATTAAGACATCCTCACAAACTTTTACAGTACTTGCTCTTTTGTATATAATTTATTGCTAAATAAGCACACTAACTTTTGCATCCAACTTTTACAAGCTGAAACCACAAACCATACCATTTGTATACAATATAAAGTAGATAAATACCATCTTCAGTTTTACAAGCTGAAACCGCAAACCATACCATTTGTATACAATATAAAGTAGATAAATACCATCTTCACTTTTACAAGCTGAAACCGCAAACATACCATTTGTATACAATATAAAGTAGATAAATACCATCTTCACTTTTACAAGCTGAAACCGCAAACCATACCATTTGTATACAATATAAAGTAGATAAATACCATCTTCAGTTTTGCGTAGTCTGTCCAATAACTCGGACAATTCTCTGTTCATAACATTCAGTTCATTCTTCATCATTGCATTTTCAACTTCCAAATTTTGCAGTTTATATGTCCAGGCATCACAGCTTAATAATTCCAAGTCTGCTGGTAAACTATACCCTGAAATTTTTGTAGAATATTTTTAATTGGATCTAAAACTCATAATCCGCAATACAATAGATACCAAAAACAAACTTCTCTGTTTTTTTCTGCTTCCAAATTCTTCGTTAACAACATCATTACCCTTAATATCACCCACTAATGTTTGCGGACAATTGTTTAGATTATATTGTGGGCTAGGTTTTTTCACTGGTGCCTTTTTAGTTCGTTTATCTTGATTGCTTACTGGAGACTTTGAGGATGAGTGTGATGTTGGCGACGGTTTCCTTGATGGAGAGCAGATAGATCTTGTGTCTGTTACTGGAGCTATTTTCTTCATTGTTCTAGGAATTGGACGTTTTTTCTGACCCCAGCTGGGCTCAGGGTAATGAGGAAAGTTGTTTTTATCATTTTTTTTTGCTTTCTGTCCATTATGATTTCGCAAAGCTACACCAGTTTGCTCATCCAGATTGTTAAGGAGGCTTTCTGCCCTGCCAGCAAGGTCCGCGAACCATGACATTTAAACTGATTACTTTATACCTACAAGAAAATAGAAAATAATGATATTGAGTTCTGTCTTCCCACTCACTCTCTCTTGAATTAACTCCCAATCAAAAGTGGTTATTGTAAGAAACACAATAATATAAATTTAAGTAATCAAGATTAAGATAAAATACTTTTGCACCACATGTAAAAAGTAATATATTATAACATAGGCTCAACTTTTAATAACTAAACGATATATAAATATGCTCCAAATGGACAAGTCATAAAAAGAAAATAATGCATATTGGTAATAGGATAGTAAAGTAAAGAAGTAAAAGTATAAAAAGGCAAAATGCGCTGATCGAACTTCGGCAACATTGTTACTAACGTACCAATCATCGGGGGATGGGCCAAAATTCTTCGATTTTATTTTCGTATGATTTCAAACCAAAGACTACTATTTAATACTTGAAACATTTCAAACATCGTAATGACACGTAAACATCAATTCAAACTGATTTGACATTGATTTTGACATTTGAATTGGTTGAGGTAGCTATCTGCCTGCAAATGTTTTTTCCAATAGGTGAACGTTACAAAAAAAGTCTAGCTACTCACTGGAATGCAAGCGAATTTTTGCGATAAAACATCGCATACCACCATGGTTGTGACGACCAATGATCAATCACACGTTGTATCATTAAAAAAACATAATAAAAATAAATGCTTTCAAATAAATATATAGCAATCATGTGTATTGGCACCATAGGCAAGGCAATCGTATCATCCATGAGCATATTGTCCCTGATTTCTGTCAAATCTGTCAATGTCAAAGTCAAAGTTTATTGATTTGTTATTAAATTTTTCTCTCGATTACCTTTAATGTGTTTCGACAAAATCACTAGAATGGAAACTAAGCTGTAAACTAAACCTGTGATAGATTCATAATGGATTTCGAAAGCCCCGATGTAGAAAAAGACTTTCCTGGACTCTACGCATCAGAGAGTGGGCGTAAGAGTAACGAAAGTGACTGTATGTACTACCAGCTTTCTGTCCTTAGTCTTTAACGTTTTTGTAATGCTTATTGTCATAATTACATTACCCGAAGCAATATTTCTCCTAGCTTATCACTATGACTGATAGAAGAATAATAATATTTATTAAAAGTATAGTGTAAATTTATCTGACCTGTAACGTCCCAGCATATTATGTTGATCGCAAATTAACGTGCCTAATTTAATCAATAATACATTTAAACAGTTAGTGATGGCGGAGAACATGATAAACCGAGCAAGAAAGACCTGTTGGGACGACGTAAAGATAAAAAGGAATCGAAAAAAGACAGAGGCTATGCTGCATTAGAAGGTGAAAGCTCCCCGGAAGAGGATACAGATACTAAGTCAGTACAAGTCTTATTATCTCTAAGTGACTTTTATTTACTTAGATAAGTATGTTACATAGTTTATATCTAGAAAAACTTAACGACCACATACATAATAAAAGCCATGTCATTGGCATGTGTTTTGATGCTCATGACTGTCATATTGTTAATGTTTTGTTTAACCTTTATAAAATGGTGTATAGGGAAGTCAATTAGATCCCACTTGACAGTTGCATAAGCATGGAGCAGCAACAGAGATTTCAAGAGTCTAGCTTGTAAATTTATTGCAATTTTATTAACTATTTATTATATATAAAATATTTTTTACTCTAGTGATATTGACAGCATGTGTACATCACACATTGTAAATGGTGTCAATTAAATCTTGATGATGTCCTTATTATTTTATTGTTCTTATTTATCGTTTAAGTATGTTTAAAACATTTTCTTCCAGAAGTCCTTCCAAATCAAAAAAGACAAAATCATTCAAGTTTCCCTCAAAAAGTAAAGAGAAGCGTGAGAAGTCTCGTGATAAAGAAAAGGTTTTAGAAGAAGCAGTAAAATTTAAGGACCACACTGACAAGGATAAAAAGAAAGAAAAAGAGAAGGAGAAAGAAAAGAAGGAAAAAGAAAAACGGGAAAAGTTAAAGGAAAAGGATAAAGTCAAGGTAGGCTACATAAAACAAATAATCTATAAACATACCGAGGAGAACTATGTATAGTGTATGGTATGAGTAGTTAGTATATCAATAATGTACTACTAAGCAATTTTAATACTTTACAGCTATTTAATCATCCCTTTTACTCTGTAGCTCTGATTTAGTCACATACATACTTGTGGTTATGTCAATGCATCATACTTCTCATATTTTCGGATTGATAGAACTTAATGTTGCCCCTAACATATTATTGAATTAATGGAGAAGTGTTCCGGCAAACACTAACTTCTTATTGGTAAAATTAACATTAGTATTGTGTTATAAAAAAGATCTGGCCCCTCAATACTAGTGAGATGACTCATTTGAAGGAAGAAATTGCTTTTATAGCTTGCAACCTTGTGTAAGTGGACACAAGGAGACATAATATTTCCACTCCAATGTAAATTTTATGTCCATTTTATATACCATCTACACTTATACATAATACTATTGAGAGGTTGTTTGTAAGGTTGTATAAAATGCATTCTGGAAGGCTCAATTCGTTCATTCAAATTTTAAAGTATGTACTTATACTGCTCAGTTTGCATAAAGTTTGCATGTGTACTGCCAAGTATATACTGCTGGATGATATGGGAAGACCAAGGGGATATGCAATTTTACGCATTATAGTCCATATCCAGTCCAAGTTCATATAGTATTGACACACCAGGACTTTATTTAACAATATTGACTCTAAATCAAAAAAGTTTCAAAAAATTATTGAAATACAATAATGCTTAGATTAGATATATATTTTATTAAAGTTATTAAATATTTGTATGTCCGAGACCGGCGAAGTCGCGGGCGGAAAGCTAATGTCTAAAGAAGGTCAGCATATATTTTAAGTTTTAATCAGTTTATATAACAAATGTGTACAGTTATCGTAATAATTTGTTCACTGAATATTTAGTTTTCGAGTGTTCATTATGAATGGTTCATTACTTGTACATAATTTCGCTTAGATGTAGGTGGTGTCGACCTTGAGTACAGTCGGCCACAAAACGGTCACGGTTTGTTCAGTTGGTTGTTGTAAACGCGTCATGCATCACCTGCGTAGTGTTTTCACAAAGGTAATTTTCCTATATTTTTTTATCTAAAGGATTTGAGTAGTAAATGTTTCATATCTGGTGATTTGTTTTTTTTATTGGTGGGTAGGAACTTGAAAGCGCGAGACGGTATAATCATATCAAATCAAATCAAAATCTTTTTATTTCACATAGGCCCAGGTGGGCACTTATAAAACGTCGAAAAAGAAGCACGTATAGTAAAAAAATCTTATTTTAATAGGATCAAGCTATTTAGTATAAGTATAAGTGTAAGTATAAGTTATATAGATAAAAAATAATAAAAAGAAATATTTTGTAGTTATACTACATAGTTATATACAAATTTTAGAATATTTAACACAGACAATATTTACGACATAAACTGAACCTACGACCTCGTTTTGACTGACATCAACACAGGCTTTTCTTTTCTTCTTTGTCATACTAATAAGTTCAAATAACTGTTTTTTTAACGGAACGGATTTTGATATGGTTTTGCATAATGATCATACGCATCCACGAGTCTACTGGAAGGTACGTTTTAGAAACGGGGATAAAATCTCATGGAAGAATCTTTATATCGCGGGTTGCACTCAAGCTTGTATTGTTATAAATATATCACTGGCCTGATTATATTTATGTCACGACTATCTACTGCGATAACATTAGATTGACGTATCGTAATATTTAAATCACATAAATACTGATTCGAGGCACACATTGCAACCCTATTTAGATACTAATAATCTAATAATAGAACCACCATCCACTATCCGGTATCGCGCTATAAATCGATATTACACGGACTTAACTTAACTTTTTTCAGAATTGTTTTTTTGCTATTCTTCGTCAAATAGAATCGTATAACGTTGTTTTGTTATTTAACTTCTAGGTCTCAAATCGACATCGCTTCCGAATCGTCGCCGTCACCCAGTAACGAGTTCACTATACGCCTTTATATTTATATAATAATAATAATAATAAATCCTTAGATATTCACTATACAATTCAATTTGATACTAAGATATCATAATGAGAGGCTTTGCAGGCAACCACATATGTGGTCATATTGTTGATGTAAAGAACCTCAATTTTACAAATCGTGATTCGTCGATTGCTAGATTACTGGCTAAATACACAATACATGGTTGACCGCATCCATTTATTTCATGCAAGCTCTTACAGTTGTCAGGGTCGGCAGTGTGCGAGTGATACCACTTATATTGCAAACGTATACGTATCCATAGGCAGCGGTAACCGCTTACCATCAGACAGGCGGAATGCTTGATTGCCACCCCAGTTGTAAAAAAAAAGGATGTGCTCAAAATATGCTTGTTATTATGAGATGACTAAAAAGGTTAGCAAGGCAAAGAAAGGTTAGACAAGGGATATATAGTGTATACAATGTCTAAAATAAATATGCTAATATCAAACTAAGCAAACTAATTCTAAACAAAACAGTTCTTTTAGTACCATAAATATTAATATTAATACATAAACAGAATTAACATTTTTTTTCTGCCCAAAATCAATGAGACACAGAGCACCTTTGTAATGCCAGTGATCCCTATCATCAAGTTATTGAATGTTTTGGTGTGAATGATACCATATTCCGCAACGCATATGGTTATATATATAAATATATCCTCACGCCTTCCCACAAGGGTCCCCGAAGGGGTAGGCAGAGGTGTATAGGTAATACCCACACACCCACTTTCCGCCAGAGGTATATTAGGTGCCAACGTGACAGATGGCGAGTCCATCGCCGTTACTCCAGCACGACTATACATATGCCTGTGATTTCTTTTCAGACGTATGCAGGTTTCCTCTCGTGTTGTGACCTGTTTTCCTTCACCGTTAAGCTCGTGGTGTGACTAATCACTGTACTTAAGTTCAGAAAAACTCATTGGTACAGTCGGGATTCGAACTTGCGACCTTTGCGTCGCAGGCAACTGCTCGAACCACTCGGCCACCACGCATATAGTTATTAGTGATTATTAGTACCAAGTTCCGAATTAACACACATTGCTGGATGTTGAATTAGTAATTAGTACGAGTTGGATATGTGACCCGTTTTTGTTTGTTGTTTTATTTATGTCATTATGTTATGCGGAGTTCTCTAATAAGTGCTTGCCCTTACTTTTGAATCAGTGTAATTTGTGATTATCGTGAATATCTATGCATTTGTGATCGCAATCATAATGTGTCTGTGCTCTGCTCTGTTCTCCATACTGACATATATAACGCTACATTATTAAGTAATTATATGGTAGCTTAGCTTTCAGCATATAATCCTTTTCTCTTTATATTATACCGTATGAGTAAAATCTATGTTTACATCGGCTGTGCCGGCGACAGCCTAGCCGTCGCGAATAGGTAAACTTATATTAAGAAGTACCGCTGTGACACAAGCCAAGGGTGATTCCTGAACGTAGCACCCATATTATCATTACAGCATATCTTGGTTGAGCATTCTCCCGGTTATAATGAAATAATTTATTTTTGTTTCAGGAGAAAGAAGAAAAATCCAAATTCAAATTAGAATCGAAAGAGAAACTGAAAGATGATAAGAAAGAAAAAGTAAAGGAGAAGGATAAAGAAAAGGTGAAAGAAAAAGACAAGGAGAAAGTTAAAGAAAAAGACAAAGAAAAGGTGAAAGAAAAAGATAAGGAAAAACTGAAAGAAAAAGACAAGGATAAAAAAGATAAGAAGCTTACGAAAGTGCCATCTACAGTGACTTCTGGAGTACCTTTTGAAGAGATATTTACTCTAGGGGGTGAGTTTGTAACATGTACATAATATCCATAATATAAACAATCTCTTTGGGATATACAAATGTAGGTATACACCGCCGCTTCTCACCTTTAATTAAATCCGCAATAGTAAACTACGACGTATCTGTAAGGGAATAAGGTTGTTTTTACTTTTTAATCACAAAACAATTTGTAAAGGAAACGTACAGATTATATATTATAGTACGTATATATGTACATGTTCTTGCACATGTCGCCAATTCTTTATCTACTATTTGGAATCATTAAGGAATCCACTTTCTAATTACATTTTTTTTATTTTTTTTATACCACGAGAATGCCAAACAAGCACATGGTCCACCAGATGGAAAACGGCTACAGTAGCCTATTTACGCCAACGATACTGAGGTATCGCTTGCGCGCTGTCACTCTATGTTCGAAAAGTTATACTGTGTTGACAGCATCATAGGACTAATCCCTCTGCTGCCAACACAATATAATAATCCTCCCCCTCCCCAAAGAGCTCATTACTGGAGACTTTATTCACCGCATAGGAACACAACACAATAAATTGTTTTATTTGGCTACGGACTTCTATAAGGAGGAGGGAGGTCCTGCCCCAGTCGGGCAGCTCTAAATTCGAACGGAAAACCCCGTTATGCCCTACCTCTCTTATTACAGTAAGGGAAAGTTCAAACCAAATAAATACTAATTATTTACATACATATATCCGATTTATTATCAGGTATCTACATACGTACACATATGTATAGCAATAAATACCTACATATATACCTAATGTTCTCTTATTGTGTTTGCGATTTTCGCACCTATGGCGATAATAAAAAGGTAACATTATCGCAAAATAAAACAAATTCGCCTCAAGGCGACAGATAACGGCAGTACAAACAAGAATTACTTATTTCATTGCGGCATGAGTGGGTGATGCGTGTCGACACGACAGTGGTCTGTTTGAGTTAAAAATAAATATAATGAACCCTTTCCTCAATGGATTTCCTTTAGGCGGTAAGATTTGCTTAGCTTGTAAATTATTAGATCGTCGAAATTTAAATGCGTGACCAAAATATGTACCGCGTTAGAGAATATTATGGCTCGTAATCTTGGGAAATGTGTTAAGTAGTTTTTTAACACAAGTAGGTTATAATTATTCCATTTATATTAAATGATGATGAAAAATTCACTTTGAGCTTTGAGCTTGAAGGGCTAGGATCCATTCCACGAACATTTTCCATGTAGCGTGGAGTAAAGTTCGGAGCCTCCGTAAACTAGGCTCGGCTGGTAAACGCCACCACGCTATGTATCGCTACACACCGACGTATGTTAAGGCAGTAATTAAGTTAATTTAGTAATTTGTCAGATAAACATTATACCCAGTACAATGACTTTTGTAAAACATATAAATGTGCCGATCATACATTTAAGTATTTGTTTTCACATGTTCGAACTTTGACACAGGATTTCAGACTATAACTGATGAAGTTATAAGACACGTAAATATTTTGTATTAAATTTCAGTTGCTCTGCCCATATTCGGGGTGCCACTCCAGCAGTCAGTGGAGCGCTCCAGATGCCACGATGACACCGGTCTTCCTCTAGTGGTACGCGAAGGCATCGATTTCTTGCAGGTAAAATTAGTAAATTTCAACGAACAGTACGAATGATGATACGTATGTCCCTAACGGGGTAAGCAGAGAGAATAGAGCGCCGGTTCTCTCTAGCCTTACATGCCACTTTCGCTTCATAAGTCTTTTACTACAATTGACTACACAATATAATATCTATAGAAAAAGCGCTATCAAGTTTTTTTTCCCAAATTAAAAGTGACGATTCCGTTGCTCGAATAGCGCGGTACCAAATAAGACAATTCAATTTGCAAATACTAAAAATATATGTATATACATATATGTGTTGGTTGCAGGCTCACGGTATAAAGTGCACTCAGATATACCGCAGCGAGCCGGACAAGATCAAGCTGCAGCAGCTCCGCAAGCTGTTCACGGACAGGGGGCCCACCTTCCCCTACCACTGGGACGTGCCCGTCGCTTGCGCTATGATTAAGGCCTTCATTAGGTACTAGACGTGCCCCGCGGTGTTACCCACGTACAATTTATAGATTTAATTGAAATATATTTTTTTTTCAGAACTAAAACATATGCTATATATTGATCCAGCTATAGATAATGCCATCCACGAAGATGCGCCCCACCAATTTCTAGTCGAGGGGTCGTGGGTTTCGGGGAGTATGACTCAGACCAGACTCTTTTAATTGTAGTGGTCGTGTGCACTCATAGGTAATCAGTGTGTACCGATAATACTCAAACATTAGTGGAAGGCGGCACACTTACACTATAAACTATAAGGAAGAATAGTGCGGCGCGTCTTCGTGGATGGCGCTATCTATAATAGACTATCTTCGTGACAAATTCCATCCAATAATGATCAGTTTTATCGTGAAAGGGGAACAAACATCCTCATATACCTTCGCATTTATAATATAAGTAGGATTAAAGTTTTTGAATTTGCACCACTAAAGATTAAAAACTTTTATGTGTACGAGGCCTGTATAACGATATAACATTTCCAGCGAACTCCCCGAATCAATCCTGACTCAAGAGCTGCACGGCGTGTTCGAGCAAGCGTCTGCCATCGGCGAGCCGCAGCGGGAGGCGGCTGTGCTGGCACTAGTGGCCAAACTGCCGACTTGCAACCACAACCTTCTAGGATGGCTCGTCAGGCACTTCGAAAGCGTCGTTGCTAACGAAGCGGTGCGTACCAAATGTTATCTGTGTAATCTCTCCTAGCTTGAGTTCCGGGAGCCTGTGCTATACTCAACCCATCAATGTTCAGAGCCATGCATTTTACTACTCAGCATAATCATAATAATAATAGTTTTATGCGATGACACACTTAAATAGACGTTACTATTACGAGTATATAGTACAAAAATGTTTTGCTGATATTCCATCATGCAAAAATATCGTATTTTTCTACAATTTTTGTCCCCCGACTATTTATGCTTTATACCATGCCGCCCAATGTCGAGATTTTGGTGTTGCTTGGTGCCTGTGGCTTGGTGATAAGCATGCTAGGGGCTGGAATGTGCTTTAGACATCATGTGTTTATAGTATTTTTGAATGCGTGCGTGCGTCGCATCACTGGGGAATAGAGAGAAAAAATCTCTGGTAGCTAAGATTATCGACGAGCCCGTGCTCACAAGCTTAGAACGTCTGAGTCTGATGAGAGACCTCAGTGTGTGCTTCCACAACGGTGTTCCGAAGAATTGTCTTACAGAATGTCCAACGACTACCTTCTACCGCTGCACTTTCACGAACTCGAATCGACTTGAAGTCATCTCCATACCTTGAAACTAAAGAGGTATTAAACTGAGCGGTTTAAAACCCTTTTGAACCCGTTTGAACCCTCGCTTGTAGTTTGTCTCCTCTGTATACACTTTTCCTTCATCGAGTTTTACAATACTATACACTATGGATTCGCCTTAATTTGGGGTACACTATATATCAACATCATATCATCACGCCGAGTCCCTAACGGGGTAGGCAGAGAGTATAGAGCGTCAGTTCTCTCTAGACTTGCATACCTCTTTCGCTTCGTCCACATTCATCAGTCTCTTCATACATGCTCGTCGGTTTCGAGTACTCTTGACGTTCCCATCCTTGAGCGTCCGATCGACTTGATCAGGTAACGGAACTATACATCTAAGGGCATACTCTAAATGCAAGGCTTTTAATAATTCCAGGTAAACCACGCGAGCATCCAAACGATAGCAACGGCGATGGGACCCGCACTCAACATGTCCTTGAATCTTCTCACTTACTTCATCACTAAAGCTGACAAACTCTTCCCAGGTGTTCAGCTTACCAAGTAAGTATCGTGTGTACATAAATATCTGTTTATTTACCGATTCATTTGATACTTAAAAAACAGAGAATAAACATCTTCATAACACAATAGACCCACAACCTATATATATTAAGGTGCCAACGTGACAGACGTTGAGATTCTACACGGAGGCAATAATCAAACCTGTTATTATAATTGAAAGCTTAAGTAATTAAGTATATTGTACTAGAAATGCAATCAATATAGGCTTGTCCGTTTACTTTAAATTGAGATACCGAAGGATCCATCTTCCTACGATTTCCTTGCCTTGTTGGAAAGGGAGACTGGTGTGACTGCGTAGTACTGACAGCGCTCCAACCGCTAATTCTCCATGAATTAAAATTGGAAAATAAAAATCTCAAATTTGATACGTTACGTTTACTTAATACATAATTATACATTAAATTTTTACATACAATTTGGTTCTATACAAAAATGGTTTTTTGGTTTATACAAAAAATTTGGCTGTAGCTTCTAAATTATGTCGCATTATAATAGAAACTGACGCCCGATGTAAGATGTGTGAACTGGAAATCAAGGGCTATTGGGACAGTTACTGACTTGGATTAAGGCGGGACCATTCCACCAACCTCAGTGTTGAGCTGTTAGTTGCCTACAGTTATTAATATTTAACACGTTCGCCCCTAGGTACGTGCCTCCACTGCAATCGATCCCAGCGGACTTCCCCGACTCGGCGGCGGAGATAAGCCGCGAGCTTCGCAAGCAAGAGTCACTGCTGGGCCAGATCCACGCCGAGATGCACGCCGGCTTCATCACCCAACCCCGGGACCAACAGCTGTGGGAAGCGCAGAGGATTGTCACGCAACTTAAGGTTCCCTAACTGAGGTTTATCCACATCGCAGGCTTTGTCTATCGAAACGTGATTTATAAATGCAACGCAAGCTTTGAAAAAAAAAGTATATTTTAAATGTAAAAATAAATAATAAATAAAATAAAATATATTTATTTCAGGCACTTGACCCATAACAAAATGGCATTACAATAAAAAATAGCTTGGTTTGCTAAGCTTTCACATCCTAACTTCGAAACTGATCATTTATCTAGGGTACATAAGAAAGATAGGGTACCTAACAAGAAAATGTACTGATCCCGTGGTATCTATCTATATAAAAAATATTTGAAGCTTGTAGTATATATATATATATCCACGCCTTCCCACAAGGGTCCCCGAAGGGGTAGGCAGAGGTGTATAGGTAATACCCACACGCCCACTTTCCGCCAGAGGTATATTAGGTGCCAACGTGACAGGTGGCGAGTCCATCGCCGTCTGTCACGTATTATTATATATTGTATATATTTTCTGGCCGGTGGTATTTTTAATTATTTTTATCAATCAATTTAATTTAAGTTGTATACGAGTCAATGACCTTCTACTCTTTAACAAATCCTTTTCTTAATTACAGAGAAAGTTGCGATCGGTACAAAAATCTGTAGAACCAAATGCAGCACCGTCGCAACAAACATCCGTCGACGAAAAACAAGATGATGAACCCCCACGACGCCACTCGCAGCCGACAGAGCTCACGCAGGAACAAAAGACCGAAATTGAAACAATAATCATTCCTACTGTGGAGTCGCAAGACGTCCAAGACAGTCCAGACCAAGACCCACTTTCGTCCATTCCACCCTTTGAAGCAGAATTCGAAGATAACTTCACCTTCAAACCTGACGAGTCGCCGGAACAAAAAACACCACATGAGCCCGACGAAGAAAAACCAAAGCTTACAGAGAAGGAACTCAAAGTATTAAGGTTAGAACTAGAAAATGCTGAATATTTACAGCTGAAATCGTTGCTGCAAGCGAAAATCAACTCTGAACAGTTTGAAATAGTCAAGCTTAGAAGCCATGTTGCTTTGAAGAATAAGCAGGAGGGCGTTCAGAATAACAAGGAATTGAAGGAGAATAACTCCCAAGAAGAGCCAGAGCTAAAGCAAAGACTGATGAAAGAAAACGCGTTGTTAGAACAGAAAAGACTGAACTTGATCAATCAGATATTTCAAGAGAGAGTTGCGTGCATACAACTCAAGATAGAACTCGCTATGAAGGAAGTTCTATCCAAATCCTAATGTCGCAATTTTAATTCATATTATTGGTTATTGTTAAGTATTACTCTCCGACTTGTCTCAACATATTTATGTAAGTTTGTAAGCAGTATGTTATTCGAATATAAAGTTTAATTGAGTTATTGTGGTTGAAATAAATGTGACTTAAATATAATTGTCATTTATTCATGAAATATATCCTTT
Organism: Drepana arcuata; assembly: GCA_016069955.1. Lineage (NCBI taxonomy): Eukaryota > Metazoa > Arthropoda > Insecta > Lepidoptera > Drepanidae > Drepana > Drepana arcuata. The sequence continues at coordinate 24,550 of JACCPG010008726.1, forward strand.
ACTCATGTATTTAGTTAGAGCAGTAGCTAACCCCTTATAATTAAAAAAACATTTGTAAAGTCTTTTTATGGATACCATAAACAAAAAAGTACGTAAAACTGGCGCATACCAGTTTATTGATTATGGCGCGAAATTCAAATTACATGTCATCGTGTTATGATGTAATATTCATAATTAAATATAATTTTGTTTATTTATTTATTTATTTAACACACATACAGACAAATACAGCTTACGTTACTAGAAGGATAAATAACAACAATCGTTTAATAACTATGTTATGTTAATGTACCTTAGTAGTGTGTGTATGGAACCAGCTCAGTGTACGCTGTGTTAAACACAGCACTGATTTTCAGTTGGCCCCTAACATTGCACAACAGGTCTTCATACGCGCACAAGGAATACAAAATAAAAAAAAAATAAACAAATAAGAAATGTTACAGTGAAAAGGTGTGAGTCGGTATCGCATCGGAGTACATATTTTTCAATTTGAGTTGTAGAAAATAAATCAGGGAAAGTATTGTAGTATAAAGAAATACAGACAGTAATTCACTTGCACAGAACACAGTAAGGACAATGTGTTGTGGTCTAAAACAGTACCCACCCACAGACAAGCCAAGCGTTATCATCTGGATAAAAATAAAAAAATTATAATAATAATAAAGACATAAAAATTTAAATCTACATCGTTTTTTGTTTAATCAAAAATTTTTCCATTGTATGTTTTTTTATTGTTGCGCCTGTCATATTTTTGCGATAATATATATATGAATTCTCTTACGGCGCTAACATATTTTCACAACTTTACAACTGTGAACTGACGTCCAGTAATATGGGAAACAATTAAGCACCGGCATAGATACGAGAATAAAATATCGTGATTATCGCATTGCCTATTTAATATATTCATCAAGAAATTGTTACTCCACTCCGCGTACCCTTCCGGCTTACTTAAAAAGTGATGTACTGAACAAAAAACCTTAAAACACCTTACTTATTAGTTATATCGTCACGCCTTCCTACAAGGGTCCCCGAAGGGGTAGGCAGAGGTGCATAGGTAATACCCACACACCCACTTTCCGCCAGAGGTATATTAGGTGCCAACGTGACTGATGGCGAGTCCATCGCCGTTACTCAAGCACTTTATATTATTATTATTATGATTCAGAATTCTAGAAATAATGTCATGTGCCTCGTTGCATAAGCACACGTTATCAGTAACTATATTATCAATTACGATTATCGCGATAGCCACTTAATAAACGACTACATACATTAATGTACTGATAAATGTAAAAATTACTGGCGAAAATTATAGCAAGGGGACTATTTATATACATAATAAGTACAATACATAAAAGGTACACTGCAATTATACAGACAGGTACTTGAGGTACCTGTATAATCCTTGGAACACATTAAATAAATACATACCAGAATTTGGGATGACGTTGTTCCACTTTCTTTTGTCTTTGTGCTTGCCACCTTTTGAAGGGATTCCGAGGGATTAATATGGCGCAACAGTTACCCATAATAAAGTACTTACTGCGCTGTATTTCGCAAATCCAATCAGGTCATGCGTGTAAACTTGACCTTAATTTTAAATCAATCCATATTTGTGGCTAGTAACCTTGCAAGGCTACCCACATTGTTTATTGTATTCGTTTCCTTAACTGTCCTTATTTTCAGTAAAACTTTATAAATTATTTATATTTTTTAAATTAGTAAAGATTAAGGAAGTCACGTTACGCTGGTTTGGACATATAGTAAAGGATGAGTGAAGAAAGATTAACGAAACAGATATACACACAAAATGTCATTCAGATCGGTTCAACCATTTTAGGAGCTAGTTGACCAAACACACGTCGGTACTTGTCTACAGAAGAATTGTATATAAGTAGTTGATATGTAGGTATTTATATCAATATTTATATTATCAATATTTCAAGAACCATGTATGTATGAATGTAGCAGAGTTGTTTAGTGAATTACTAGATAGACACCTACTGTGATTTGTCACATCGTGAGTGCACGCTTTAGCGCGCGAGCAATACCCCTGGTGTCGCAAGCGTCCTTATGCGGCGGTAACCGCTCAGCATCAGGCAGACTGCATGTTTGTTAGTGGTATGAAATAAACCTAAATATGTCTTAATAACTTTTAAGATATATTTCAAGTCGTGTCCGCGGTGAAGACAGATCTGCGACGAAATGTGAAAATATACTCATCTGCCTACCCTCTCATGGACCCATTTAAGAAGGCGTGAAACACAATAGGTATAAAACCACTAAGTAGCATACAGACTTTTATTATGTTAGGTTAGTGAATGTGGAAATCATACATACCAACTAGAAAGTCTAGAAATAGACTAATTAAATGTTGCGGCATTTGCGGCTGAATGAGTCACACTGACAAGGAACTTAAGATTCAGAGTTCAATTCAGAAGGTATTATTTTACTTTAATTTATGGACGTACACTTGTAGGTGTACTCATAAAAGTTATGTATTAAATTTACAACAAAACAAATTTGTGTATGGAGTTCAAGATATCCTTGAACTTTAAATTTGAACTTTCCTCAATTGTACATGTCGTTAAAAGAGGGGGAATTTGCAAATTACAATCAGTATAATAATTGGTTTGGTTCCCTTGATCTGAAATATTTTCATATTCTGTGTAATATTTTCCACAGTTTTTCTAGTATCTATTCAAAATTAATGATATCAGACAAAAGTGGATTACAAAATATTTTTCAAAATATAAGCTAACTATTTGTTAGTACGTATTTATTAATAGATAAAAAATCGTTCTGCGTTTCACAACATATGATTAGCTATGTAACTGGGACCAGTTATTTAGCGAGATAAGAACCAGAAAATTTGTGCAAACTGATTTAACATTAAATTAACGTGGCAATTTTTTCGCGTTTATCCATAATCGTTAAACATGCTTCACTTCCCATACAAGTCAATGACTGTTAAATAGGCATTATAGGTTCCTGCTACAGACAGATATTTGTACTTTACGTACGTATGTATAGAGATTATTATTATACAAAGATGACCCGGTTACTCAACAAACAAATATGATAGCTCCCCATGTCCGGATCCACGATTTTTACGAACCGGAAGTAGAAACCTGTCAGTGGCGTCCCCGACAGTCGACGAGATATTTTAAAACTCATAAGCATTTAATAATAAAATACAAAATCGATAGAACAGCGTAGATAAGCTGTCTTCTAATCATTAATCTTCTAAATATTACAAACATAAATATGATTAAACTTAGTTACGCTTTTGTCGCCCCCTGAAGCTGCCGCCCGGGGCAGGCGCTCCAAACCCCACCCCACTATTCCTCCCGATAGTTTTTAGTGTAAGTGTGCATACTTACACTTATGTTTGAGTATTATCGATACACACTAATTACCTATGAGTGCACACGCGCACTACAATAAATAGACTCAGGTCATACTCCCTGCACCCCGCGGCTCCCTCGACTAGAAATTAGTGAGGCGGGTCTTCGTGGATGGCACTATACTTATGCTACAAGATGAGAATGAGCCAGCGTCCATAAGTATAGACAATTTACTATCAGAACCATAACAGAACGAGTTCCGCCGCCGAATAATAATGTAAACTTGATGAGATGGGATGACACAACAATTTTTGGAAAGTGGAAACCACAAAATCTTATACAACACAAAATACGATAGTTCTATCCAAGTCCATAATTATGGCAAAAAGTCGTTGTCGTAGAAGTATTAAAAGCTACTCAGGAACTTTCCTATAGGTACTAGTTATATTCATTACCTATTACGAACGGTTAAAACGACATACAATTTTACAATTAGTGATGAGCGAGCTTTACGGTGAACATCGAGAGACATCTATTCTCTAAATAGTATTGGATTGTGGTCATGGTATAGCCGTAGTTTAGAATTATGTTGACGTTATGTTGACTGCTCTCTCACAATACTTAATTAGCTTAACCCCCAAAAAACCCCAAAAACGTTACACTGAAAATGTACATATCTTGATAAGCATCAACGTAATTTGATAATGATAACTACCTGCCTGATTATGTGTTGCTAGTTGTTTACATACCTATTGCCCACTTATGTGCGAGTTAGGAATGACGTGTCCGTCATTAGATCACTATAGGAAAATACGTGAAATGACTCGCATAATATTAGAAAAAAATATTTCCATTAGTTACAGTTTGTAAATAAGCGCAAGTGATACTTCGGTATCGTGAGCGTAAATAGGCTACGGTAACTGTTTCCAATCAGGTGGGCCGTATGCTTGCTTGCGACTCTTGTTGTATAAAAAAATATATAAAAATAAGCCTTTCTACAAATTTATGACGTCTGTGTGATTTAGAAATCAATAGGTACAAGTTCATCATCCTCAGTTTGTTTCATTGGTTTTCTGAATAATAATATTACACTTCTCATCAAAACACATTACAAGTTTATGTTTTGTAAGGATTATCAGAAAAATGTGTATATTATTCACTATTAAACGATTATTGCACATGTATTCCTAAATATTTTTTTTTCTGATAATCCTTAAAAAACAAAAACTGGCAAGATGTTTCGATTTCTCTCATGAGAATTATATATTAATAACAATATGTCAATTGTTAGTCACATCACAAGTTTTAAAGTGAACAACTCTATAATATTATATACAACTCATGAATTTGGATGAAGGTAAAGAGGTCTGTAAGCTTAGATAGTGTTTGGTACCTACTTTCTCTGCCTACCTTGTGAGGGACTCGTTGTGATGTATGTAATAGTAGGTAATTATTTTATAAAGTCACCTACTCACTTCTCGAAAACGCTATCTATGCGGGCGATGGCTTAATACTATGCCGCACACAATGTATTGACAACTTGCCAAATAGATATATTGTTCCAATTTTATAAGAATTCTTTAAGTAATTACCCACTCAGCGGCCGAATCACTGCTATAATTTGTTGTTTTGTCTATACCCGGTGAACCTAACTGGGCCGGACAACAATGAACAAGCTACCTTAAATTATAGTATAAATAAATATACGGGCTCTACCAGTAGCACGCTATATCTAGATTAGTTCAGCTCAGTTATTCAAAAACCTTTATTTTCCGCTCACCATGTCTATGACTAAAACATCCGCGCGTGCCATTCGTGTAAATATACATGCTCCTTATATGAAATAATTAAATTATTCCTTAAATAATTCTGAAGTTTCTTAGATCAGACCGTTTTCAATCCAAGATCAGTCTTGCCTGCGAAGCAAAAGGTCGCGCGATCGATCCCAATTGAAGACAGATATGTATTTATATGATGAACATGAACATACCTAGTCTTCCGCTACTAATAGAATAACGAAATACCTACGAAAATGATTACCTACTTAAATCCTAGAAAAAAATCTGAGTTCATTAATACATATACTAAGCTATTGTGATTGATATCGTTTGATATACCATAATACGTAGGCGTAAGTGACCGGCAAATGCTGAGGCCAAACCCCAAATATGTATGTAAATCTCACATGAATGAGATCACCGTTCGACCGCTCATTGTGTGAAGCCGACCTTAGTATTCAGAGTTTTGGTATTAACCTCTGCATAATCGCCAACAATGGCAATGTAGGATTGATTGTAGGTGTCACCGCATGAGGTCACTCTTCGTACAGAGCTTACCTACCTATCTGCATGTGTCCGCTATCCCTAGTCTATACTAAGATTTTTAATTTTTTTTTATTGTAGATAGTATCTACTAATAGTATTGTATATTTTTGTAAAATATTGCATCGTAGTTGGAGTTAGTAAGTAAGGAGGTATATAAATACATACCTCGGAAAAATTCGCGGTCTTACGGAGGCCTAGGTCTCGCCATTGCCCGGCTAAGTATCAAAACTCACGCTACGAGAGACAATACAAAAAAATAAAATTCGCATGCCAATATTATGTCGCCGAATACGCGATTCAATCACTATAACCACTTCAACATTTAATTGTAAATATCAATTAATTCAAAAAATTATTTGACAAACCGCGTTTGAATAAATTATTTCATTTCATTTACAGTATTATCTAGATAGGAATTTAGGTAATGTGTGTGTTACGATTAATGATAGCTAATTCCAACAAGAAACAAGTATTTCTTCTATGGTTTATTCACAAAGACAATTAACGTCAATGTCTGAGATGAACAAATAGTGTCGCATTCTATCACATTAGACGAAAAATGCCTTACACTCACCGACCGAACTACTCATACCTTTCTGGGATCCCTGGGAATAGCTTGAATATTTTTTTAAGAAGACAAATGTAAACCAATTATTTTATGTCGGTAAACAATTCCGGGTAAGTACCTCCATACAAGGTTTATATAACATTTATTACATTATTTCCTACAAGGTTTCCCGAAATGGTAGTAAAGGTATGTTATAAGTTGTAGCAAAAAGGTTCCTTGTTTCCAAGGTGATATATTTAGACGCCAACGTGACACATACCTGCTTATGATAATATTTTGGTGTAGGTTGGTTCTGAGTAAGAACTCTCCCTAACTGAAGTAAAGATGAAAAAGTAAGGAACCAGATATACAATCTGAAAGTGTGTGGAAAGAGGCAGTGGAAGACCACGTTTCAACTACCTAGATCAAATCACAATCTATCACAAATCGATCGGACATTCAAGGATGGGAACATCAGGAGTAGGTACTCGAAACCGGCGAGCATGTAGAGACTGATGTATGTGGACGAAGCGAAACAGGTATGTAAATCTAGAGAGAAATGGCGCTCAACTCTCGACGTGATGAGATGAAAGTATCATTATCGGTCGATCCCCGAAGGAGTAGGCAGAGGTGTTTAGTAATCACTCGCCCACTTTTCGCAAGAGATATTTTTGTTGCCAACGTGAAAGATGGCGAGTCTATCATTACTCAGCTCGACTATCCATACATCTTGGAATTTCTTCTCAAACGTAAGTTTCTTCTCGATGTTTTTCTTCACCGTAAAGCAATTGTAAACAAAGCTATCGATTCGAATATCGAGAAGAATAATGGTAACTAATTAATTTAATTATATGCTTCATGGTATAATTTGTATATCCTTATATATTCTGTAGTTTTCCTGTTGTTGTTCACTTTACCGTATTTAGACTGACATATTTGTTTATAAAATAAAAACAAAGTAATGTAACCAAAATAGTGATATTTATCGAAATAATTTTATCGAAATCCTCTTTGAACGCAATGCATAATACATTTACGTACATGATATTATTGGTGTTTCCGGTTGATGTCAATATCAACTGGAGCCTTTGATGACGTGCTATTTGTTGTCAAGAGTGTTATAGAGATATGTGTATTTTATTTATATAAATCTATCCCATTCGCACACTTGAATAACGGCAGCTATGGGACGTTATGGTAAGGCCTAGTGATTATTATTATCTATATACTGCTGCTGATCAGACCCTGATCAGCAGCAGTATATATATATATATGCCGTAAATGTACTTCACTTATCTATCTATATTTTTATTTCATTAGTATTCGGCTAGCGAATCAGAGCTAGCGGCTTTATACCGTTGGAGCTCGGATCGTCAACCTTAATATTATGTTTTGCTAGTGTCACGTTTAATGTTTTGATATTAAGGACCAAATTAACTAATGAGTACCTAGATAAACTATAGACACCAATGACCGGTATTAGTAGCTATAAATGTATCACATAAAATTCTTAAAATATGACGGGAAAATTTACTCCCACAAGGATTCCTGACGACAGCGGTGTAACAACACCTATTCGCCGGAGAAGGAGATCGGCAACCTCAATACTCGCAGTCCGGAGTTCTGACAACTAAGCTAAGACAATCGTCGGAAATGTGAAGACCCCATTAAAACTTGCTACCTCTCCCTTGCTCAGCCTAGACTCAACCTATGAAAGCTTGCAAATAGGTACATATAGGATAGGGAAAATATATACTACGATACTCTATTTGCATAGTGCCCTCAATCAAATTACAATACATTCCTACCTAGCTATTGTGATCACGGTTTGCGTCATACAAATTGTCCTTTATGCAAATGCTGGAATACCTGAATAAAATTCTTGCAAAAACCTTAAAATGACTCGAATAGTTCAACTGGTACACAGTTTCGACAGCGTATCTAATTTGTAACTACTATATCTATCTATGTACGGTGTCGAACGAATTCTAAATGGTTGTGCAATTAAATAAATGCTCATGAAAATATACCCACCTACCTACATATGTGCCATTGACTTTTGAGAACGTTGGCGACTGTTCGATGTAGGTCTAAAAGAAGTCTTATAACTTTGACTTATTCTAGTCTAAAAAGTTTCGAAATAATTTCGGACAACCGACACTGCTGCAACACAGCAATTATCTGTCTTTTAGATCTATCATTGTGTGTCCTGCATCGACTGTCGATATTCCTATGGAATTCAAAAGGTCGAAGTTACACCTAAGGAGGCTGATTGCGGGCGGGCCGCTTGATGGTAAGCAGTGAGCCTAACAATTGCAACACCACATAGCTACAGTTATGCATGCGAAAGATTGCAAATGGGTCCAAATAAATGTTCGTAGTATGATTTCCTCACACGGATATTGATAAAATGTATATATAACAGGAGAGCAATCAAAATGGATGTAAGTATTGCATCAGCTATTTGCCTTACAGCAATGCTGCCAGATTTCGTGGCTCTCTTTCCCGGGACGACTGAGAACAAGCTTTTTTTTATTTAGTTTTTTTTTTACATAGATTTATTGTAAGTACGTTTTTTTAAGTTGAGACTAAATTGTAAATAGTTAATAGGTACTGATCCATGTCCTGTTTCCATGACAGTTCTATGAATAAATTAATATGCAGCTAGTACTTACACTTCACGAATTAGAGCGGCAATTCAATGGCAGTTTAGAAAACATTAACATTTATCGTTTCTCTTCATACTCCATGGGTTCACACGGTTCAGGGGATATGACGTGCGACCATCGCTGTTCAAAAGTGCGAAAGAATTTGTCATATATTAGGCATATATATATGTCTTTTTTACATAAGAGTGAAGATATCAATCCATGGTAAGGGTCCAGTTGAGTAAACAAGCTACAATCCAATGCCAATCCATTGTGAGGATCGATGAGCTAGCCGCCTAGGGACTATCAGACTCTCTATGTGCTAAAATATTAGGTTCTTGCCTCAAATAACTCTCTACTCTCTCTCTCTCTCTGGCTACCCCGTGAGCGACTAGGCGTGGCAATATGTAATATGTAAAAAAAATCTGACCAAAACGTCTGAGCGGAATTGGATACAATTTGGCACAGAGAAAGATTATTGGGTGGATTAACAAGTAAAATATATTTTATTCCAGAAAAAAATAATGAAATCAAATTTTACCCGAGTGAAACCCAGGGGTAACTCCAGCTATTTAATTAATTTAGTTATTATACAAAGCTATTTTCCATTAATGGGTGTGTGGGTACTAACTATACACCTCTGACTACCTATTCTGAGCCCCTTGTGGGAAGGCGTTAGGATATTTATAATTTCAATGAATTAATCTGTATATTTTTTTTGTAAGCTAATGAGACTAAGAGCGAATAATCCTATCTAACTACCAACATTAGAGCCAAATTACTAGAAAAATAAGTGTAATTAATCGTAATAAGAATAGAATACTTAATACGATTAATTATTATTAATTATAATATCGAATTACATTATTAGCAATATCGTAATTATTAAATACACCACTTAATATGTACCTACCTATTTCTCTATCATTATTTATATTATGTACCTACGAACGTTATGATAACTACCAGTCGTGAAGCAACTCCAAATTGATAAGGTTTCCACTATAATATAACGGTATTCATAGCATTCAGGTCAAGACCAATACATTCTGACACTTATTCAACTGGAATAAGCCGCAAATAAACAGCAATTTAGAAATCGCGCTCCCTTTCCGTTGCTGTTGTTTTGCAACAATAATCTCATTGTTTGAAAGAATCAGGTTCATTTAGTAATTAGGCAATTAATATTTGAATAAGGCCACGTTGGTGTAAATATTTATATGATTTATTATTAGAAACGAATTAGGGTTCCGCGAACGCTAAAAATGAGCTTCCACGTTGGCGTAGCGTTATTTGGGACGGTTGGTTTATTATTCATTATATAATGAGGCTGCCGATCGGACCGCGCGCTTTCACTCGCTCGTTCGTTAATTACGTGCGCGATTGTATTCAGTCGGTTATATTTACTCAACTGTTCTGTTTCCAACGCTGAAAAGATAAAGAAACAGCTAAAGTGGCACGTTACACGACGCTGGTATCTTATCGCCGCCACTCTATTGATCAGTCACCACATATCGCGAACGGCCCGCCTTATACGGACGACTGGGCCACCTTTATTGTCCAATTTAACCTGTCGACGAGTAAGCACTCTTTATACGCGCGATGTTACCGGTGAAGTCATAATGTGTTATGTGTGTGTTGTACAGAAATAGAAATACAGTGTTTACAGGAAAATAGTATCAATAACGAAGTGCTGCGGTTTGTAATCGAACGGAAATGGCGGCCAAATCGCCTACGTTGAGTGTGAAGTCGCGCGAAGTCATCGGTGTGGACCAGTTCAGTCAGCGGCGCGAAGTGTTCGACAAACACGACACTGTGTTCATGCCGCTACCATCGCCCACAACTGTCAATCCCGCGTACAAGGAGGTAGAACCGATTATCACTTCCAATCACGGAAAAACAACGTCCAATTTCAAACGAAACACGCCCGGATATTCCAGCATGCGCGAGACAAGGACGGACGACCAACTCTTCGAATTTCGACCGCGAAAGTACTCGGACAATTTCACATCCGAGTTAAACCAAAGTGACAATGTGGATTACCGACATACGATGACTGAGAGGACCCGACGCTTGTCGAGGATGCGCAAGGAGTTCATGGCTTCGAATCTACACGAGCCCACCAGCAGCCCTTTCAGCCGCGCCGGTACGCGCGCCTCTATGCCTGCAAACAGTACGTCTCCAATCAAATATAAGATCGAAAGTCCCAACTTATATAAATTTCCATTTGCCGAGCCCTACAAAACCCCGACACCTACACGTAAAGTGTTCGTCGATTTAGGAACACCCGACGACGCAAGCAAAGAAAATGAGGACCCTGAAAAACCAAAACACAAAAGTTTACCAAACAGCGATACCAGTGAAACCAATTCAAAAATTGATCACCAAAAGTTATTCGAGGAGTTGGTAAAGAGGTATTCTCCACAAAGGAAGCCGATAGACTGGACCTTGCCTCCTACTAAGCCGCGAGTGATTGCTTCAGTGCCTAAATCAAGTTCGAGCATTACCGATAGCCTCGACAGTTCGGAAAAGAAAGCTTTAGATGATAAGATTGAAAAAGTTGAAGATGACGAAGTGTTCTCTAGGAAAGAACAAGGCAAAGCCACAGACTCCACGAAGCCCGAAGTAGTTAAAGTACAGACGGAAGTCGTGCAAAATGGAGTGGATTCAATAAAGGTTAACAAAAATGACACCAGCATAGACTCCGAGACATCACAGTCAGAATTGGAAGAGAAACACGATAACGTTCCTGAACTATCACCGTTACAGATACAAAAACAACTGTCCAATAATTCCAACAAGAGGCCGCCATTAGACACAGTAGTTGACCTGAGCATTCCACAATTGTTGCAAAAGATGACAGCCGAGGGCGACGACCTCGAGCACAATTCAAAGGCCACGAAGAAAGTGAAGAGGAAGAGAAGCTTCCTAGACAAATTGCTAGGACGTAAAAAGGAAAAATAACACGATTAAACTAAATGTACCTTTAGCCAAGTGATAATGCAAGTAACGCAGTGTTGCATGCCTGCCAAAGATTATATCAAGGTTGTTGAAACATGACGTCATTTTGTAATCTTTAAGATTGTTGGTTTTTTAAATTGAATACAATTTGTATATTTAAGGTAGATTATTTATATGAAAATAATTAAGGCCAGTCTTCCTCTGTTTTTTATCTTAATGCAATGGTTGGGTTATCGCTAGCTGATAAACGTAAGTGCCATGTGACACTCCCTATCTGCCAAATCCTAGTGTGTAACAAAGTAATAATGGGTACTTATGTAAAATGTATATTTTTGTAGTAACACGTCCAAGTAACTATATACATATTAGACCTATTTTATCGCGTTCATTTATACGACTTTATATGTACTGTGTATAATTAGCACATCCAAGTTTTCCTATGGCAAATCGATCAAACATTCCGCGTCTAATTTTCCTTGTAGACTACATTTGCACGCAAACAATTGAAGTAATCACCATCGCTAGTGAAACTAAAAACCTACATTGCTTAATAAAATTGTCTTTGAGTAACAATTGACTTTTATTTACATGTTTAGTTAATTAAAACAAAACTTTGAAAATGATATCTCTACCGACTTATTTCACTTACAATTTCTTTTTTTACATTACAATTTCTTATAAATCATATTCAAGAATTTAAATTCAATGAATTTTGCATATTCAGAAATATGCAAAATTCATTGCTTCCACAAATCCGATGCACTGCGCTCAGAAATAGATTGGGAGGAGTGGTGTGCAAGTATCATATGGGATAAATAAGCTCCATACTGCTAGTACCTAAAACGCCTTAACCTCATTCGCCGAAAGAATATCAAACTAAATCGGAATTATAAAACTGTGATTTTCTATATCTAAAACTGAATACTATACTATACTATACTAAAATATTATAAATGTGAATGTAAGTTTGTTTGTTACGCTTTCACGTAAAAACTACTAAACCGATCATCATAAAACTTTGTACACATATTCTTGGAGGTATTAGAAGTAACATAGGATACTTTTTATTGAAAAAAAAAACATTTTTACGAAAGATAAAAAAGCCGTCCACGCCGACGAAGTCGCGGGCACAGCTAGTATAATATAATCTTCGAATCAATTTTCAACGTATTAATACAAACAAGTACAATTATGGTAAAACCTAGATGGCGCTAGAAGTATAATTATTAGAACTACATTTTAGGATCTAACAGAACCATTAGTAAATTGTAGCTTATTAGCCGAGTGGTTCGAGCAGTTGCCTGCAACACAATGATCGCAAGTTCGAATCCCGACTGTACCAATGAGTTTTTCTGAACTTAAGTTACAGTGCTTAGTGATTAGTCACACCACGAGCTGAAGGAAAACATGGAGAGGAAACCTGCATACGTCTGAGAAGAAATTCAAAGGCGTATGTATAGTCGTGCTTGAGTAACGGCGATGGACTAGCCATCCGTCACGTTGGCACCTAATATACCTCTGGCGGAAAGTGGGTGTGTGGGTATTACCTATACACCTCTGCCTACCCCTCCGTGGACCCTTGTGGGAAGGTGTGAGGATATATTATTTATATTATTATTAACTAAGAAATAAGGTATTGATTTGTTTATCGAACTCTTAAACAACGGTAGTATCTAAGTATATTTGCTCAAACCAATCGGGCAGGCGGTTTTACGGATAGTTTGTTATCACCAAAACATCAATAAACAGTAAATTTTGGTATTAATATGTTAAAAACAACTTTAATTCTTTAAATAATATAAGGTACAATTAAATAAAAGCCAATAATATACCCGAGGCGGGGAACGATCGTTCGTCGTTGGAGTACCTAATGAAAATTGGTGAGCATTCATTGAGCAGACTGATGAATGTGGGTGTAGCGCACTAGCGCAACAGGTTGGCTGTATTTCGAGTACTCTTAAGTTTACGTACTTACATCCTTTATACCACCTATTAACCAACCTAACATGGTTTAATTAAATTATAATTCAAACATTTATAAAAAAACCTCTGTATCAAATATATATGGCAATTCCTTTGCGAATCTCTGAGGTTTTCGTTGGGAGTCTTTATTACTAGGTCATTGTAAAGAAAAGCATTTTTTCATATAAAATAAAAATAAACATGTACATATATATATATATTAATATATAAGAATTGATTGATTTACTTAAAGATTCATCTAAGCATTGGCTCCTTTTAAGGCTGAAAGAAGATTTATTCTAAGCAAGTAATTATATCACATTGTATATCACACACTAAACAAACCATTTGAAATCATTTACGCACTTTGAATAAACTAAAGTAATGTGTACATGATCAAGGTTGACAAGTAATGACATCTATTGTCAAATTAGGTAAACTATGATAGTATTTTTAATCTTAAAACACATCTGGGTCTTTTTTCCTGACAGCTGCTTCTAAGGCAAACAGATGGTCATCATGCACATCCGGTGCCAGCTGCCTCATGGCTTCAGCTAGGTTATACACATATTCCTTGTTGGTGCCACTTGGGCCCTCACAGCCTATTACCAGTTCAGCTATAGCATCTATTGATGCTGGACCTGAAATAATTAAAGACAATATTTAAAAAACAAAAGATAAAACAACAACAGAGCCGTGGTGGCCGAGTGGTTCCAGCAGTTGCCTGGGACGCAAAGGTCGCAAGTTCGAATCCCGACTGTACCAATGAGTTTTTCTAAAACTTAAGTACAGTGATTAGTCACACCACGAGCTTTACGGTGAAGGAAAACATAGAGAGGAAACCTGCATACGTCTGAGAAGAAATTCAAAAGGTGTATGTATAGTCGTGCTTGAGTAACGGCGATGGACTCGCCATCTGTCACGTTGGCACCTAATATACCTCTGGCGGAAAGTGGGTGTGTGGGTATTACCTATACACCTCTGCCTACCCCTTTGGGGACCCTTGTGGGAAGGCGTGAGGATATATTATTATAAAATAACATAAACTTTATGGAAGCAGTTTCAAGTAAGTAAATGAATCATACAACTAACATTGTTCAATATTGATGTGGTTCTTAGCCACTCTACCTACAAATTCATTGCACATTCAAACATTTTGAGAAATAAATACAAATTAACCCTAAAAAAATAATAATTCAAAAATATCAACTATTCTCTCATTATTAGTTATTATCATATAAACCCATTACCCATTATATATATAAACTTCTGGTTTTTTTAACCAAAGTAAAAACATTTTTTTATTTCAAACTATATAAAATCATCATTAACTGAATTTAAAATAAATAAAAACAAAAATAAATATAATAATTATTTATTATACCTGCATAAGATTCATTTTCCTCTGTAGCTACATACAAGGTTAGATTAAAAGGTTGCTGTGTGTCATCTTTAGGATGGAATGCTACAGTTTTTTTAGAGTAACCATTTTTCTCCCTAAAATCCAGGTGTTGTGTTACTTTTTCTACATAGTCATCTTTTATCTTGTAAGCTATACCCCATACCTCACTGTCTTTATCTTTGCTTGGTACTAATGTGACTACACGGCCTGGCTAAACAACAAATAGAAAGCTTACTATATTAATATGTACATATTAATATAGTAAGTAGGCAGACAGAATAGAGTGCCAGTTCTCCCTAGACTAACATACCTCTTTCGCTTCATACACATTCAATTTATAAGTTCTATTATTCATGTAAATGCAAATGGTTATGGGTGTATGATGTTATTACTCAATCACACCAGAATGGCTGAGCAAAATTAAATGAAATTTGTTCATATATAGATATTACTCAGATTAACACAGGATGTTCTTGAAAAATTATTGCAGGTTCAACCTTGTCCTCTGATAACATATAATATGTCTGGGTATAAAATTAACCTAAGAATATACTTGTATTGATACATTTAGATTATCCATTGCTTAAGTCTATAGCACTGGATTGGTTATATGGTTCTGCCTAGTTACACCAATCCAGTTGGATTTAAAATTCAAGATAATATAAATATTATTGGGTAGTACTACTGAGGCTCCAACCATTCCTCACAGAACTGTTGATACAATTCTGTTAATATAACTAGAACCAATAAAGTAACTCACGCCTTCGTAACACATTTACCGGTACTACTGGTGGAAATTCATGCTTACATTATCTGGAACTCCTCTATGGTCTATGCTGTACTGATAGAACCTTCTGAGATAACCTTTAATGTAACCTACAACTTTGTATTCATATAAAAAATCTACTTTCCACACTAAAGACCCGTACCCAAATACCCACATTTTACGTATTTTTTATAGCACATTGATTAAAACTTCGATAACTTTGATCGACTTGTTTGCACAATGTAAACAAAGCCTACTATGTAGGACGTAGGTATGTTATTTGATTTTGACAAATGGCAGATGAACTTTTGACGCAGAATATAAATGAGTCTTGCCACATTCATTTGATCATTTTGATCCAGTTCTAAATAGGTACTTACCTTTATTCTGCTTCTGCTGATCTGCTTGATTTTCGGCGAAAGCTACATTTTTAAACATAATTGACAGAAAAGAGCATTACGTTTGGTGTCAAAAACTAAAAAAATCTTGACTTTACAAACAGTCGGTTACCTATAAATTATCATAGCCTGCAGTTGCATTCCATAGCAAAATGGACCAATTTACCATGAACCAAATATGGACAAATCACTGCAACCTACGTAATTCAATGAATTAATAAGTTTACTATCATCAGGAACCATTTTTCAGACACATGAAATTCATGTCTGCCTTAGCTCAGAAACTCTGTGATGAGATCGTGGAGCCCGTGTTAAAGCATACAACCGATGAGACCGCTGACGATCAAGACTGTTTCAGAATTATGCACCCAACGCCTCGTAACGATAGCAAAACGACTAGATCAGTCGTCATAGAGAGAAAGAAAGTCGTCAACAAATTACTTCCAAGCGAAAGTGATTATCGTAAGGCTGTTGTCAATACTTTCAAATCGAAAGAAACTTTATTGAATAAAACATATGCCGATACAGCAGTTAATACACGGGTAACTGGTCCTCTACGCTGCGACAATGATTGCGTTACTATGGTACGCAAGAGGGATTCAAACCGCTGTCCTTGCAAATGGTCATCCAAGCAAGTGAATAAAGCTAGTGTCAAGCAGATTCAAACATTTCATAAGACATTTCAATCTATAGATAAGGCTTGTACTCAATGTGTTGAAACTGCCAGCTGTGGAACACAGTTCTTTGATAAATTAAATGATGTTTTACCTCAAGCTAAGGATAGTAAGAACAAGTCTAAAGGATGGTTACAGCCTTCCATTGCAGCAGCTAAGAAAGAGTCATTGAAGCTGGAACATGATTTATCTAATGTGGTTCATAAACCATCTGCTGTCAACTCAGTTTTAAATGCTAGGCGTTGGGCTCTGTCTCAATACCCAACTAGAGGGCCAGACTTTTAAATTTCGATAATGTAACTCATTATCTAATAAATATTGAAACATTACCTTTGTTTTATTCTTCATTAATGGAAGTTGTGAAGAACTTTCATACATACATATGTATATATTTCTGTCTACAGGTATGTATGAAAGTTGCCTATAATTTATAGATACCATTAGTGGAATAAAATAGATTTTTAATTATTTAAGATAATTACACTCATAAATGAAAAAAAATCATTGTTGATGTGGGTAGGCATAAAAATCAATGTACAAATCATGCAAAATAATGGAAATTTATTCTTAGTTCAGTTCACTATTGCATATATAAGATCTTTACAATTTTTTTTCCAAAAAAAATATGCATGTTGATATAACTGAATACTAAGCATTTAAAACAGTACATTAAAATATAAGCTCTAATAAAACTACAACCAAGAGTCCACAAATATGACTGCTTCCAAAATTTTTCCTTATCAAAAACTTCAATGCTTCTAAATTCCGTATTAATCTGGTATTAGGTACTATGGTCTAAGTAGTATTTTGATAATGGTGCACTACTTCCTGTAATATTCTGGAACGGGCCCAAAGCTTCATAAAGTAATGCTCACATGTTCTGTTGAGCTGGACTGGCTGGAGGAGGTTGAGCTTCTAAATTTTTGATAAGCTGCGCCAACCAATGCTTGGTAGAGTTGTCTTCCTGAAGGCATGTAGTGAAAGTAGTGTCCCTGAGCTGGTCAGGCAGACACTGCCGCAATGCTTCTCTGGCTCTTGGGTTGTCAGACAGACGAAGGTAACACCGGACCACATGCTTTAAAAGTCGCGCAGAAGGATCTTTGGCTAGTGATAATACCATTTTCCCTAATATCATGGCCACATGAGAAAATCTATCATAAGTTTGGCAAATATAACACAATCCACTGTCATCCAGCAGGATCTTCTGTAATATGAATGTAGCCACAGTCTTAGAGAGCTCAGATCCATTTTCCATAATTCGTAGACATAAAGGAATTATCTCAGTGGTCAACAGAAATGTTATCACTTCTTGTTCATCAGTTTTAACTAATGCTCCAATGACTCCGAGACTTGTTAAACGCAGGTATTCAAAAGGACGAGTTTTAGAAACAGTGTGGAGGAAAGGATATAGGAATAAAGGCACATGCGCTTGAAGAAATGCAGATCTGGTCTCAGGGTGCGACGCAACGCATTGCATGAGCGCCAGAGCGTTGCACACGCGGTTGCTTTGGTGCGCGGTAAGCGTCGGTGGTATCATTGCCACATAAATATTTGTGATCTCTTGAAGTAAAGCTGCAATAGTGCCAAAACTATGCCAAAGCATAGGCGCTAAGTCAGGCACAACTTCTCGTTTTTTACTAAGCTCCAAGAGTGCGTTCTCACGTGTTTCAGGATTACAAAGCTCGAGAATCCATGTATGGATCTTTTCTCTGTCCACGGCAGCTTGCATGTTCGCCGGACTTTGCTGTGAACTCATGTTATTCATTAGTCTAATCTTCAAATATTACCTTAATATATATATATTAGACGTACACACGTAGTAGTAAATTAAATTATAGCATTGCTATGATTTTCTTCTCTTTGTTTTGTTCCATTAGTTATAGCTTCGGCCAAAAATATGGAGGAAGTCCACAGACTTTTTAGGAGTAAAATAAAATAAATATATAACACACAAACAACGAACCTTGGTAAATTGTTCAACAATTCGACAAGAGACTCGACAACGACATTGACTGACACCACCACAGAAGTCAGTCACAACCACAGAAAAAAAACCGATACAGATTCAAAAACAAAAAGAATAGAATAGTTTTTTTAGTTTAAACAGATATTCAGAATGTCTACTGATGGTTACTAATTATTTGCC
Organism: Drepana arcuata; assembly: GCA_016069955.1. Taxonomy (NCBI): domain Eukaryota; kingdom Metazoa; phylum Arthropoda; class Insecta; order Lepidoptera; family Drepanidae; genus Drepana; species Drepana arcuata. Next base: position 43,728 of record JACCPG010008726.1, read on the forward strand.
ACAAATATACAGTGCCTGGTAGGCTGGAAGAATTACTGTAAAAATCAAAGGAAAACCACTTTCAAACTATATATATCAATTCCATTAGTGGATATGAACATTAAAGTATTCGGAACTTGCGAGTATGTATGAATTTTGTAGTTTTTTTATATAGTTGGCTCCTACTATAATTTAATATGTCAACTTTATTTATTTATTTTCATCTAACAAGTGCCAAAAAACTAAATAACTCTCTCTAGTCATTTTCCATAAGCTGTAGGCGAATTTATATAGGACAGTTTGTCATGTTATGTCAACCAAAGACTAATGTCAACATTCAAGTCCGCTGATCGTTGTATTGAGTTGATAGGTACCTACCTATTCTATGTAGGAGAATAACTTGTAGATTGCAGTTTGCAGATGTTCTGTATGCCTGCCTTGTGTTGGTTGGTGCGGTACTGAAGAGAAAATGATCTCTTCGCTGCTTTGCTAGTCGCACTAATTAATTACAAGTTGTGCTCTGTGTAATCTGATCTCTCAGCTCATTGTAGACTGAATATACTTTTTAACTGCTTGTTGGAAGAGCTACAATTATCATATTCTGTGAATGTATATTATGTTAAGTGAGGTGTAGATTTGAGTTGTCCGTTCTTATTGTTTTGGTATGTGTAAAATTTTATAGGTAAGTTATGATACAATTAACAAACTAGGTTCTCATGTACATGATAAATAATATTACAATCGACAAAATTCCTTTATTAACAACATAGAGGGCTGATTCATCTCCCAATGACTGACGCCATTGTCAGGTAATTTGGTAAACAAACTGATTGGACAGTTTTATTAGTTTCACAGGAACATCTGTCTGACCGACATACCAGTATAGCCCGTCATATGTAGAATGGTACCGATCGTAACATTAAACGAACACATGTATCTATTTAAACGTGTTTACACTATTGAAAAAAAATACAAGATGTATTTGCAGTTTCAACATTTTACTGCTAGCTGTAATTAAAAACTTAAAGTCATATATATGTTTGTCTCAAAGTTAAAACATTTATATTTATATTAATATATATATATACGTATATATATATTTTTTTTATTCAAAATTAAAAATTACACACTTTTTTGGGTCTGTATTAAACAAAATATACATAAATAGTTACTACATCATAACTTAAAGATGTTCTTAATGTAAATATAATATCTTTCTATATGATACAGAACTATGGAGGTGTCTCACTCTCTGACTTTGAATGAGACTGCCCTGAAGCAGCTACCTGATGACAAGAAGCCTCATTTTATATTTGAATGGCTCCGATTCCTGGACAAAGTTCTGGTGGCTGCACATAAGGTATACATACTTTACCTATTCATAACTTGTAGTTTGCAGCAAACCATTGGCCAGGCTGCATGCAAAATTTTCCAAGGGGTATCATATAACATATGTATCATCATGCCAAGTTCTTTAATGGGGTAGGCAGACATATTATAATAATATTGTAAATATGAAAATTTGTAAGGATGTTTAATCCTCTTTCACTCAAAAGTACTGTAATTAATTGGATGTAATTTACCTCAGACAGATTATTATGACTTAACACATAGGATATAAAACATGTAGAAAACAATCTAGAAATTGAATTAGCAAGGGAATAAAATTGTATGACTGACTGATACATATGACTTGTTAAATGTTTACATGTTAGTCTAGTATATTATATTTAGGGTGCTAAAGAATTGGCTCTATGAAAGGTTGGTATACCACATAATAGATAGCGCTGTTCACAAAGACCCACCCCTCTACCTCATAGTTTATAGTGTATGTGTGCAACCTTCCACAAATGCTGGAGTATTGTCTATACACACTGATTACCTAAGAGTGTAAATGCACGCTACAATTAATAGAGTCAGGACGGAGACCCCGCATCCCGCGAGCCCCTTGACTAGAAATTGGTGGGGTGCGTCTATGTGGATGGCACTATCCTTATAACAAAATTTTGAGTTGGCTGCAAGGGCTGTGCCAAATAATATAATATACTTAGCTTGTTTACTTATCTATACAGGTCTCTTTACTACAGCAGTTATACCTGCATGAGGTGCAACTTATTTAATGGCTATTAAATTGGCCTAGGACTTGTCTAAGCTGGATGCGTATACTTCACAGTGGCCTTTTTTCTGTGAATTGGTGAAATTAAATTATACAGATACATTTTATCCAGACTAGACTACAACTAGACTATAGGTCACAGACAACTATTTTGTTTGGGAATAAAATCTGAAGTCTCTTATGTTAAGCTGATAAGCTTAATAATAACAGTAAACCACAAGGTATTAGAATTTCCAAACTACACATGAAAACATAACTTTTACTATTAGGTCACACTATGTTGCAAAATGTCAAACATTCACAATAGTTGACATTTGCTTGCCCTAATTTGTAAGTTCAAGCAAGATGTTATGGACCATTGACATAGTACAAAAGAGGTCCAAGTCTAAGGTTACTTGTATAATGTCACATAAGATGTAGGATAGTAAGTTAAATATAGATATATCTTCTTTACACACCTATTGCCTATACACCTCTGCCTACCCCTTCGGGGACCCTTGTGGGAAGGCGTGAGGATATATTATATATTATTATATTATCTTCTTTAGGCTAATTAGTTTCTCGCTGAGACAGATTTGTTGCCTGTGACATTTGCATGTGAAGTATATTCTAGTGACATGAGGGTGTTACTACACTTCTGCATATCCCTTCAGGGACTGTATTGAGAAGGCTTATAGACTAACATAAACATGTATAAATATATTATTTTTCCATCCAGTCTGACATAAAGAGCTGCCAACAAAAGCTGGTGGCACAATTGGTGAACCTCCTTCGAGAATCACTTGGTGCACCGGCGCGGCGGCTGCTTGCGAGATGCCTGGCCACCTTGTTTTCTGTCGGAGACACCTTCCTTCTCTTCGATACAGTTAACAAGTGCAATGACATCATTAAAGTCAAGGATGACTCTCCTTCCTACCTACCAACAAGATTGTAAGTTTATATTTTGACAGAAATGCTTTTGAATCGAGGTACAGGATAGAGGGATAGTACACATATACATACATGCATACATATCCTCACGCCAAATCCCTAACGGGGTAGGCAGAGAGTATAGAGCGCCAGTTCTCTCTAGACTTACATACCTCTTTCGCCTCGTCCACATTCATCAGTCTCTTCATACATGCTCGTCGGTTTCGAGTACTCTTAACGTTCCCGTCCTTCAGAGTCACATAGTAGTACACATATAATATGTATAATGTCAAAGTAGGTCATGTGTAAGCCCATGAGCTAATTAAGTTAGTTGTTAATATTAACTTTTAGAGCTTTAAAATACATAAGGCCACTTATTTTTTATTTGATTTATCTTTGTCGAGTAATTATGTATAGATGACTTATATTATCAGCAAAACTTGTAGTTGCTACAAGGCACATAATCATATTAGTGTAATGCAAGGCTTTGAAATTTAAATACAACTGCCTTATATTGTGAAGGTTTCCTTGTAAAGGTATTCATATGCATACCACTTATTCTATTTACATTAGCAATACAATTTTAGCTAGTAGTTAAACTGATGCTCTCATATTCAACCTGATATAGTGTTTCCAGAGACGCCAGAACGACATACATATTTTAAATAATAATATAATAATATATCCTCACGCCTTCCCACAAGGGTCCCCGAAGGGGTAGGCAGAGGTGTATAGGTAATACCCACACACCCACTTTCCGCCAGAGGTATATTAGGTGCCAACGTGACAGATGGCGAGTCCATCGCCGTCACTCAAGCACGACTATACATACGCCTTTTGAATTTCTTCTCAGACGTATGCAGGTTTCTCTCGATGTTTTCCTTCACCGTAAAGCTCGTGGTGTGACTAATCACTGTACTTAAGTTCAGAAAAACTCATTGGTACAGTCGGGATTCGAACTTGCGACCTTTGCGTCGCAGGCAACTGCTCGAACCACTCGGCCACCACGGCTCTATATTTTATAAAAAGTTTTATTTTTAATTATGATCATGTTAAGTAGTAGAAAATAAAATAAATGCATCATACATGCAAATACACATAATGCTAAAATACTCATATCCCTTATAGTTCATATTATACTTTTATAGTTATGTCCAGTCCATGAGCAGTCCTTTCATATTTCCAGAGCAGCAATATGCTGCTTAGGCAGTATGTACGAGAAACTGGGCCGGATGATGGGGAGATCCTATGAGGAGACTGTGACTACTCTAGTCAGGTCCCTGAAGAGCGCCGAATCTCAGACAAGACTGGAGATTATGAACACTTTGGAGAAGGTAATCCATACTAAAATAATAATAATTAAGAAAGTATCTCTGTAATGGTCTCACACCTAAGCCGCTGAACAAATTTTGATGTATTTTGCTATAGAGATATATGGGACTATAGAGAGGAACCTAGGTATTTTTTCTTCGCGAATATAAAATTTGAAAGGGTGCTTGAAACTTTGCATGGGGAAACATAACAAATCATTACAATGACTGAAAGTGAGACTAGTCATAAGTAGTACTGATTCTACGCAGTCTAATTTGCGGGCAATAGCTACATTTACGCAATTATGGGAACATCCATTCCACTTGCAAAACTGTGTAATGTTGCCTTATCACGTTTTCAGTTCAGTTACAATAGAATAAATTAAGATAATTTTTTATCAGCAAGGTTTTTAGAGAAAACATTAAAAGTGCTAAAAATGAAGTAAAGTAGGTATCTTCAGTACAGTATTTTCATTATGTTAAATACATTTTTATTTGTGATTAAATTTGAACACACGTTTTAGTAATTGCAATTTAAAATAATGAAAAATAGTAGTGTCCTTGGCACGTGCATACTGTGCCCGGATATAATGGAATGGCTCCGGATTCTACACTATCATATTTGTTGTACCAGTCGGAATAGGTCGAACGGGCCGGTACTCTTTTTTCTAGATATATGTTTGGTGCCAACATGACAGATAGCGAGTCCATCGCCGTTTCAAAAGCACGACGATACATGTTTGAATTTCCTGTCAAACGTAGGCATGCACTTTCTAAACCTTTCTTCTCGAAATTTTTTGGAAACCTGCAATCTTCGTACAGTCATGCTCGAGAAAACGGCGACGGAATCGTCATCTGTCGCATTCGCACCTGAATATGTATATCCCCGGCGAAAAGTGCGCTAGTCTACCCCTTTGGGGACCCTAGGAGGTATGTGAATATGTATATAAAAAAATATATAATCGCAAAACTAGAACGGAACTCTAGTCGGTAGATGTAATTATAATGCTTAGAAATTATAATGCGGCCGGCTGTATCGCCTGGTTTCATACGCCGTCCCCCGCGCGGCTGTAGAAGATTAATTCAAAGTACGGCCAAGTGTCTCAATATTGTATATATAGATTCATCCACGAACACGCGCCTCACAAATTTCTAGTTGAGGGGGTCACAGGATGCGGGGAGTATGACCCGAATCTATTATAGTGTGCGTGTGCACTCATAGGTAATCGGTGTACCGACAATACTCAAACATTTGTGGATGGTTGCAAATTTACACTATAAACTATGAGGAAGAATATTTGGGCGCGTCTTCGTGGATACCGGCAATACTCAAACATTAGTGGAAGGTTGCACACTTACACTATGATCTATGAGGAAGAATATTGGGGCGCGTCGTCGTCGATGGCGCTATCTATAGATAATGTCTATCGTGGTTTAGATCTGCGTGGGCATGGGCACGGCTGCGCCGGCGGCGGTGCGCGAGGTGTGCCGCGGCGCGCGGGCGGCGCTGCTGTCGGACCGCGCCGGGGCAGTGCGCGCCGCCGCCGCGCATGCGCTGCGCCACCTGCTGCCGCTCATGAAGCTCACGCCCGCCGAGCTGGACGCCATCGCCGCCGCCTGCCTGAGGGCCGCACATCCGAGCGACTACAACCTAAGGTATGCTTGCCTGAGGTAGTCCTTGCGCTGCGAGGCGGATATGCCTCCCTAGATGTTAGTCACGCTCACGCTGTCCATAGTACATAATATGTCAGTGACACTTTAATGTCATTACCATGCAATTGATAGTGTGACCGCGAACAGACAGGGATTTTCTCTCGGGGGCTGATGTGTCTGGGATTATAAGGGCGGAGTTACTCCCGCTTCTGTCCGCACAGCCATCCGCTAAAAACTTAAAACACTGCAGGGACTTTTTTGCAACAAGCATTTGGGAAGTCGTGCAAGTCACATTTGGAGCCGGAGAGCCCGTTGAGCTCTGTTATATAAGTTCGTTAAGACAAGATATGAATCTTATGATTAGGTTTATGTAATTTAATATACGTTTTTTAATATAATTTATTTAAAACTTAAATCACGTGCTTATTACCACGACAAAAAATTCTATAATAGGACATTTATATATGTATTTCTCGACAGATGCGCCATTGCCGAGCTGCTAGGAACGTTGATAGCTACCACACAGGCCGGCGAAGTGACTAACTTGAATAGCAAACTGCTAAACCAATCAGGTATTAACTTTTTTTTAATTCCCATCCTGAGTTACCCCATCTGACTATTAGGTACTTAGTATTTTACCGGCCAGTATCACATACTTTTTTTTATATAGTTCAACAAAACAAAAAAGATCCGCCAAAGAATGTGGTTTCGCTGGACGAGGCGTTGAATCTGCTCATGGGAGCGTTCTTACGTGGCGGCACTTCTTTCCTGAAAGGCGAAATTATCAAATCTGGTTCCGGTGTTAATAGAGAAGTCAGAGTGTGCGTCACACACGTAAGTAACATGAATGCTTTGTACTTGGTATAGGTATGGTATACTTATAAATAACTTTACTTCTTAATATTATTATTATAAGTTTGTTACGGAATAACGCGCCGACGTTTGAACGATTTTGGATAAAAGCACCCACGGGTAGAACTTGCTTCAGACGAAGACAATACGGGCCGTAGCTAGGTCTAGTACCTTTACATTATGAGTACTAGTGCGATCGAGCATCGTGCTTTTTTACTGTAAAATCTCGTTTTACAGAAACTCATAGACTACAATTAAAAAACCAAACGATAGCTAAAGAAAAAATACCTCAGAGTTTAATCCAAATCGTTAGAGCCGTTTCAGAGATATGCATAATATTATATAAACGAGTAATGCTAATTTTCAGTTAGTAGATAATTATGTGATAATATGATTTATTTATTTTTATTAAGGTATAAAAAACACAGTTACAAAAAAAATTTCGATAATGCCTGCAGTAGTACACAACTGTGTCGCAGACATTGACATTAATCTCTAGAAACTATCCCAACCCACTGGCAAATGTGCTGCTGTCAAGATACCATATAAGCCGCTTCAAACGAGCCAATGTGCTAGGTGACTGAAGAGAGTCAACCGACCTGATTATAGCCTCATGAGGCTGATTGCAGGTTTATTATAAAATAATAATAAAAAAACTCTAGAATTCCCAGTGTGTATGTATGTATGTATGTGTGTGTGTAAGCTATTATATTTGATTGTTCTCACATTACGTAATATCTTCCCAGGCATACGTTGTGTTCGTGCAAAACATGGGAGGCGTTTGGCTGGAACGCAACATGACAACATTTCTGAACCACGTGTTAGACTTAGTTGCCAATCCGAAGGCCGCCAGCTCCCACGTGGACGCGGTGTATTCCAGGAAGTGCATCAACTACATTCTGCGCAACACTCTAGGAAAGATGCTGGGCGAAAAGGCCCAGGCCTCGGCTTGCCGCGAGATTATACGGATCGTTATTAAACAAATGAATAGCATTGACTTTAATCCAGAGAATGCGAAAGATTGCAACCAGGTGAGAACAATATATTTGCGTTCCATATGGACTGCCTATAGATTATGGATTGATCATTATTGAATATGTCAATTAAACGAAGTTTTAGAAATCTGTCAAAATTTGATATTGAAAAGGGGCACTTGCGAATATCGTAACGACTAGCGCTAACTTATATATTCTTGTGTTTGTGTTCTATTAAGTTGTCAGCTAATTAAGACCTTGCGTACATATGAATACGAGCAAAACTCGTGAACTGATTTTATATTTGTCAGGAGTTATGCACATATATGTATTTTGATTCGAATTCGATTTGTTCCTTAAACGAAGTCTTAGTAAATCTAACAAAGCTGGTTAAATTTAACGGTATTTGCGATTATAGTACAAGTAACGCCATCTCTTTATCCGTCGTGTGTTTGTGTTACAGGAAACATTGTTCAGTCAACATTTGCTTGTGTGCGCACTCACTGAAGCGGGGGAGTTGGCGCTCCAACTAGGCACTTCGGTACAAAACCTGGTGGCTGATACCTCGCTCAATATGATCGATGCTATTTGCACGGTGAGTTTTTGTTTTTATAATATATCCAAACGCCTTCCCACAAGGGTCCCCGAAGGGATAGGCAGAGGTGTATAGGTAAAACCCACACACCCACTTTCCGCCAGAGATATATATCAAGTACCAACGTGACAGATGGCGAGTCCGTCGCCGTTACTCAAGTTCAGTTTAGAAAAACTCATTGATACAGTCGGGAATCGAGCTTGTGATCTTTGTGTCGCAGGCAACTGCTCGAACCTCTCGGCCACCACGGCAATATTTTTGTTTTTATCACTTGTTATATATTTGCTCCATACAAATCTTCACGCTTTCCCCACAAGGGAAATTTACAGGCATATATGAAGCCCGCTTCTCAAGTTACTCTCTAATATTATTATACGACGTTTCTCAAGCATGTTGTATGTACATTCATCTTGAAACGAGAGCGGTTTGTAAGTCTAGATCGAACTGGTACTCTACTTTCTCTGCTTACCCCTCGAAGGCCTCGGCGTGATGTATGTATGTTTTATTGTGGGGTTATATTATTATTTACTAGTACGACATGACAGGAATAAGTCTTGTAGCTATGTAATAAGGTTGATTATTGATTGTGTCAGGTTCTCGAACATCCGTGCGTGGCTGCTCGGCTGGCGGCGGCGTGGTGTATCCGTTGCGTGTGCGTGGCGTTGCCCGCGCAAATCACGCCCTTATTGGATCGCTGCGTGGACGCACTTGACGCCCCCAGACCTACGCCACATCATATTTCCGGTATATACATATAAATATTTGAAAAATACACAGACAAACACACTTTGGCATTTATAATATTTTTTTAAGATCGATAAAAAAAAATATTTTATTCAACGTAAGGGACACGGGCAATTCTTAATGCACGTCATATAAATATCTTAATAAAAACGAAAGTTACCACCATTTCCAAGAAAAAAACCTGCCAGGAGAAGATATAGTATATAGATGGGGAAGTCTGTCGCAGACTCTCAATCACTGCACATGTGTTTGAATTAAAGTTTGTCGGCAGGTTACTCAGCAGCTTTGGCAGCCATATTAGGCGCAGTCCGCCTCTCCCCGCTGGGCGTGCCCCACGGCAGGGGCAAGGTGGCCTTCAATGCCGCGGAGCAACTGCTGCGCTCTGCGGGACAAAGCAGCAGACTTACCGCTGCCAGGACTAATGCTGGCTGGCTCATCGTGGGAGCTATATGTACTCTTGGTGAGTAGGCAATGTATAGCGCCATTCGTGATGATTTCGTTCGATACATTGAGGTACATTGTCACTAATAATATCAATAAGGTTTCCAATAATGAGCTCCTTGGGGAGGGGGAGGATTGTTATATTGTGTTGGCAGCAGTGGGATTAGTTTCAGTGTGTTTGCCTACACAGTACTCACACTCTCCGAACACAGAGTGGCATCGCGTATGTAATATTACGGTACGGCGTAAATAGGCTACGATAACCGTTTCCCATCCGGTTGGCCGTATGCTTTTTTGCCTTATAAAAAAACTACCAGCGTCACTCAGTATACCAGATAAAATAAATAGTTTCGAATTATGATATACTTACGATAAACTATGTGTATTTCTAGGCGTGCCGGTAGTCCGTGGCTTATTGCCGCGAATGCTGTTGCTATGGAGAAATAGCTTCCCACGCTCTGCAAAAGAGCTTGAATCAGAAAAATCTAGAGGGGATGCTTTTACATGGCAGGTGAGTTATGTAGCGATAGTGTGAACCAATCACGTTTTATGAAGAAATATACGACTATTCAGAGCTTGCAGAAGATGAATGAATTGGCTTATCTTTTAGTTTGAAAGTCTCTCTATGCCGTCATAATAGTTCACTCTAATATAAGAATATATATACGATATATTAGCGTAGTTTTATATTGATCTAGCATATTATTCGTAATTTAAATATGTTTATCCATTGAGTTTTTTTGTGGAGATTGTAGTTGTTAATTGATTTTCTTACTACTATTTCTACCACTACTTATATTTCTACTATTATGACCATAACTACTATATCTTCTATTACTGGTCTTACTACTAATTCTTCTATATATACATAATGACTATTTTGCGGATCACATTATAATTAGGTTCCTTTGTGTAGGTGACGCTTGAAGGTAGGGCGGGTGCGTTGTCAGCCTTACACAGCTTGTTGATACACTGCCCGTCGCTGGTCAACAACGAGGACACGGCGAAGCGCCTCATGCAGCCCATAGATGGCGCTATAGCCGTGCTTACCAAGTGAGTGTGCTGCCATCACTTCGATTCTCTAGGAGTAAGAAGAGACAGTAGAGCGCCAGACCTTTTCGGTTCATATTTAGTGTATTTCTCTTAATTTAATGACCCCCAATGAGCAATGAGTATTTGTTGATCACCAATGGAAACTCCATTTGTTTTGCAGTGTGAGTGGGGTAATCCGCAGCTACGGGGGTTCCCTGAAGGCCCCCGCGGCGCTGGTTCGTCTGCGTGTGTTCTTGGCGTGTGGAGCTTTGGGGGCTGCGCCCGCGCCACCTGCAGCGCCACTCCTGAGACTCCTGGCTGCTGAACTGGCCGGGACTGCTGACCCTGGGGGCGCTAACGTTGCTACCGGTAACTATATTAATACAATAACTGTCTGAGACGTCGTTTGTATACCTAATGTCATCAATGTAGATCGTGAGAATTTCGACTATTTGCGAGATTGACGATGTGAAAAATAAGCATTCGGCGTGTTTGATTCTAAGCGGTTACCATATCTTTTAGGCTTAACAATACCGAATAATGAACATGGGTGGAGCTAGTAGATGTTGCATAAAAATAATATAAACGTATACTGGATGCTATTAAAATGACGGCACCGGGAAATGTAGTCACTTTTTTTTACCTGTCTCTTTAAACATTGTTATCAGAATGATGGTAACTCTATTGTCCGCAGGTATGCTGAGGACGGCAATGCATCCACGCGACACTATACTGCTCGGCGAGGAAGGGTGGATACATGACACGGATCATGCCGATATTGAGGAACAGGTGACAAATCATTTCGACATAGAGCTTTTCTGCTTCCCAAAAGGCTCCTCAAAGGGATAAGCGTAAAAGCTCACATTATTTTCGGCTGGGATATATTTAGCTGTCAAAGTGACAGCTGGTGATAAAATTATATAAACATTCTTATTCATTCTTATATGACATTGGTAAAAGATGTATACCTACCAAATTTTTTACTCCCAAGTAATAGTTGAGGATTACTTTGAAAGTAATTTGTGAGTATTTATTCCTACGGAAGTTTACGGAATACACTACTCATCTTGTACCTTTTCGCCAACAGCTCATCTCTCCACTAAGCGCCAGTGGTTCCGGTGCATTGGAACATGATCCTTGCTGTTTGTACCGCGGAAGCGTCGGCGCTCAGCCTTTAGGGGTCGCCGTTATAGACGCGTCCGTGGCACTGTTCCCGCAGATATTCGCTAGGGCTGCCAATAAACATAGGTATATATATTTTATTTATAAGTACTAAAGTGCTTATCGTGCGTAATGGTTGTGGAAAGTGATTTATTGCTTCGACCATTACCAACTTTTTCGTAATGGTTTTTATTGTACTTTTAGTAAAGTTCAGGGTTCCCGAAGGAATAGGCAGAGTGTGTATCACAATTTTACAAGACCTTGTGCCAATGTGACATGTGGCGAGTTTGCCGCCATTCCTCAAGCTCGGCTATACATACGTCTTTTAAATACATCTCGAATGCAATCTTCCTCAAACATGTTTTGCTTTGTGTCACGGTAAAAATCATTCACTCTACTTAAGTTTAGAAAATCCGTCGGTTCGAACCTGCGTACTTTCTTTCAAAGACAACTGTGCTCAAACTTCTCTTTTGATGTACATTTTAGTATTATAAGGTAAGTTAAATTAGTCCATAAAGAACACGCCGCTTAGGTCCTAAAATATTATCTTTCAGGCAACAAATGCTGGAGCACTTCGCAGAGTGCATCAAAATGTCAAAGGGTGCTCGTCAAGAGGCGATACAAATCAACGTATACACTGCGTTGCTGCTGGCTTTGCGCACGCTCGCAGAGACCAAGACGTCGCTCGGACAAGATGCCGTCAAGAATTTGGCTATAGATATTATTTTGGTGAGCTTTCATGCTTCCCATAAAGAAATATACCTTTTTTTACACTACTGGGTATCACTCGCGTGTTGCCATATTTTTTTGTCATGCCATGCCACTTTAAAATCATATAATCTTCTTCACGTTACGCACTGCCTATGGGTGTGTGTGGGTATTACCTATACACCTTTGCTTGATTTTAATTTTGATCATAAATATCATCAAACCGAGTCCCTAATGTGCCTAGTGATCTTTTTTTTCATTAAGTAGGTTTTTTTTTCAGAGTGGTTTAGCGGCGAACAGCGCGACAGTCCGTGCAGCAGCCGCGTCTTGCGCCGGCCGCCTCTGCGGGTGCATCACGGACGCTGAGAGCCAAGCCCTCAGCGAGAAGGTCATCGCCCTCGCGAGATCAGCTGTTAACAGGTAACAATTATAAAATATGGAACCCGCTTCTACGAACAATGTTAAAATATCCATAACGACCTCCCCTCTCTGGCATGACATTAATATTATCTATAATTTCGGATAATCACATTCCAGAGGTGTGAAGGTACGAAGGTGATTTTGATTTTGTACACCTTCACACCTTTGGAATGCGATGATCCGGAATCCTGCAAAACTTCGCCGGAGAAAAATATTGATTCCAGTGATAGATGGCGTGTCTACTGCCTTTTCTCCAGCATGACCTCACATACGTCCTTGAATTTTTTTTTAATTCTATTTAGGTTTCGTCTCGATATTTTCCTTCACCGTAAAGCTCGTCACTCGTCTCACGCTCGGTCACGGTACTTTGTCTCAAAGTCAGTCGCAGTCCGAACCTGCAATGTTAATTTTCTAAGCTACTACACGAATGACTAGGCTAGGGTACTAACAAATAAATGACTTTTATAATAATAATAATAATAATTTATTTCACCAAATGGGTTACATAGGTATGCTTAAATAGTGAACTATTTGTAAAAGTAATGATTTTTACAAGGATAGGTGGTGCATTTGCAACTGCTCTCATTGCTAGGCTGCAGGACAGCCTGTATTAATGATAAGCAGGCCCATGCCTCTGGGTATTAACATAAGATATTATGACAATCAAAATTTGGTTAAACATTAGAAGCGTGCGTTATAGATTTGAATAAATATTTATAATATATATTAATAATATTTTTATAGGCCTGTTCGAGCTGCCGCAGCGGCGGCTGTGGGTGCTGTGCAACGTGCTAGAGGCGCTGCATCCAGCGCTGCAGCACTTCCTGTACTCCGGGCTCTAGCGCAAGATTCAGCCGCTGTAGAGGTGCAGGTATGTGTCGTTATAAGGAGGATATTTGTTACAAGCATTTATTAGCGGCGGCGACAGATTATAATCCGCTATCTTATCGGTCGCATTGTAAGCCACCTATAGTGTTACACAAAATATCAGGGGACCGGGTTCAAAGCAGTTTCTCTAATCCGTGATCCGTTTTGGGCGACATCAATATGATTCTTAATGACATTTGTTATCAATTGCTCTAGGTGTGGTCACTGTAGGTGCAGGTATGTGTCGTTATAAGGAGGATATTTGTTACAAGCATTTATTAGCGGCGGCGACAGATTATAATCCGCTATCTTATCGGTCGCATTGTAAGCCACCTATAGTGTTACACAAAATATCAGGGGACCGGGTTCAAAGCAGTTTCTCTAATCCGTGATCCGTTTTGGGCGACATCAATATGATTCTTAATGACATTTGTTATCAATTGCTCTAGGTGTGGTCACTGTACGCCCTGTCGGTGCTAGCAGACGCGGCAGGCCCGATGTTCCGAGGACACGTGGAGTCCACACTGAACTTGGCTTTAAAGCTGCTCTTCAGCGCTCCCCCCTTCTTGGAAGATTTACACCGCAGCATCGGTAGACTATTGTCGGCACTTATAACAGTCGTCGGGCCGGAGTTGCAAGGTAACGTAATGTTTGCGTTGGCACCTAATATACCTCTGGCGGCAAGTGGGTGTGTGTGTATTACCTATACACCTCTGCCTACCCCTTCGGGGACCCTTGTGTGAAGCCGTGAGGATTTCACAGTTATATAAGTGTTCCCGATGCAGGTTGGTCATTGTGACTAGCAGAATTACACTGGCCGGTTAAGAAAAAAGACAATAAAATTTAATTAAAATTACTACTAAAAGAGGTAGGGCATAACGGAGTCTTCCGTTCGAATTTAGAGCTGCCCGACTGGGGCAGGACCTCCACCTTATAGAAGTCCGTAGCCAAATAACAATTAATGTGTTGTGTTCCTACGCGGTGAATAAGGTTTCCAGTAATGAGCACCTTGGGTCCCATTATGCTGCCAACACAGTATAACTCTCCGAACACAGAGTTGGCAATGCGCAAGTGATTCTTCGGTATTGTACGCGTATATAGGCTGCGGTAACCGTTTTCCATCGGGTGGGCCGTATGCTTGTTTGGCACTCTAGTCGTATAAAAAAAATACTTTTATTTTTATATAACATTTATAACCAATCTACGAATTAGCACAAATATGCACAGCAAAAATAACCTGAGCATGTGTATTTGTTGCTAAAAATTCCGCACGACCTCCATTTTAATACAACGTTGGCAAAATCGGAGCTTGCTACCTTAGGTGGGTGTTGTAAGTGATGTAGTCATTCGTTGCGCAGTGGTGGCGGTGGGGCGGTTCGTGTGCGCGTGCGCAGCCCTGGCTGAGGGTGGACCGGGCGCGCGCGCCGAGGCCGTGGGCTGCCTGCAGCAGCTGCAGCTGTTCGCGCCCAGCCACACCAACCTGCACACACTAGTGCCGCAACTCTGCGTATGTTCTTACACACATTATATTCATGTCCAGTCCCTCGCGAGCTAGGCAGGGAGAGATGCCTCTTTTCCCTCTTGTCCATATTCATCTCTCGTCTCTTTATACATACTCGTCGGTTTCAAGTACTCTTGACTATCCTTTGAGTGTTTTTTTTTTTCATCAATAAACATCCTTTTTATTCCAAAAATGATCGTTCAATACGAAATTGTAACAAACATAAATGAACGCGCACGTACACGCACACGCACACTTGGTATCACACGACACATCCATTCAATGTGAACGAAGACGTGCCCTACTATTCTTCCTTATAGTTTATAGTGTAAGTGTGCAGCCTTCCACTAATGTTTGAGTATTATCGGTACACACTGATTACTTATGAGTGCCCACACGCACACCCCACCCACGCACACACACACGCCCACCGCAACTAATAGCCTTGGGTCATACTCCAAGCAACCCGCGACCTCCTCGACTAGAAATTGGTGGGGCGCGTCTTAGTGGATGGCACTATCTATAGTATTGCAATATTGTTGTGTAGCGCGACCTGTCGAGCTCGGAGCTGTCAGTGCGTCGCGCGTCGCTGTGCTGCCTGCGCCAGCTGTCGCAGAAGGAGGCCGCGGACGTGTGCCGCCACGCGCTCGTGGCCAGGGACCACGTGCCCGCCAGGCCTTACTGCGGTTACTATCTTCATTTACTTTACTCTAGACGCCCGTCTAGTGGTTACAGCTCCTCACCGCGAAACTTGAGTACGTTGTACGATTCTATTATTATGAGTGCACACGACACAAACTAAAATTAATAGAGTCGGGTCATACTCCCCGCGCCCCGCGACTCGAAATTGGTGGGGCGTGTCTTCGTGGATGGCACTATCTATAGCTGTACCCTGCCACGCCTCGCTGTGGCGCATTGTGGCGTCAAGGATGACAATGACCGCTAAAAACCTTTAAGTGCAACAATTTTATATATAATGAGTATGTATAGCTTTATAGTCGTATTCCAGGTGTAGTGATAACGGACACCGGCCTCCCAGGCGCGCTGTTTGCCTACTTGGATACGGAGCGCGACCCTACGGCGCTGTCGCACGCGCGTCACACGCTAGCTTGTTGCCTATTGGCCGCCGTCGCCGCGCGCTCGTTTAGAGATTGGCTCGCTCTAGCCAAGCGCGTGCTCACCATTCGCCTGGGTGAGCCTTTATATACCTATGTTGCGACCGCTCGTTGGTGTTCACGTAACATCCGATAGATGGCGGTATTCTTATTTCTGCTGTATACGATTGGATGATTATTTTATCTTATCAACTTATGCCAGAACGCTGTATGAACTTTTCCTTGTTAGTGGAAGTGGCTTGTAGTCATACTAATTATGATATGAAAATAAATAAAATGTTCCGTCGATTGCAGACCTGATGTCTCAAACTGTCGAAGGAATTATTACGATTATCTTTATTTAGCCTTATATTTTCTCCGGATTTGTTTCTTTTAATACTGCCTATGAAACCTTGATAGCAGTATCACCTTGAAATTACTGTACTGTCATAACTGAGGTGCTTAATAATTATGTTGAGAAGCAAAAAACACGTACACTATCCTACCTGCTACATACATATCCTACTATCCTAGGAAATACAATTTTCTGTGATGCCTTGCCCACGTCTATGATAATACTTAAAAAAAAACAATGTTTGTATTTATCTTTGTATGTCTCAGAGGACAGCAACAATCCTGAGACCGACTTTGACGCGGAAGGGGATGACGACCAAGCGGAGTTCCACGCGGGTTCTGAGCAGTCCACTCATCCCGCTGTACAGTCCCGGTGGCCTACGAGGGTATGGCAAAATTGTATCTCTAAAATTCATCTAAAACTTAAGAAAACATACAACGGTCACATTAACTTGACGCATGGCTTTGATGACGTCATTCTGGCGGTCAGGTACGGTGCGAAAAAAAGCATGTAGCTAAATAAAAACTATATTTTTTATTTTGGAGCATAGGTTTTATTTGTTAATCTTGCAATATGTTGCATCATGTATTTTTTTATACAATATAATTGAAAACTATTTTGTTTGTTTTAAAACACTTTCAACACAAGATTTCTCCCTTCACTGTGTATAGATTTCTCCCTTCACTGTGTATAGATTTCCCCATGTTCAAAAATTAGTAGTAACAAAAATTGTCCAAAATTAACAAAAACAGTCCAAACTTAAACAATAACGAAAACGTAACAAAATATCCAATAACAACGATAGCATCAGAAAACTAGTCAACATATCGACGCGCGTATCGGTAACAGAGATCAGCATCTCAGTACCATACTGACGATTGCCGGGCGAGCTAAGGGAATGCGGGGGGAAGCGGGCGGGGCCTCGCATTCCAGCGATGCGTCAAGTTAATGTGACCGGTATAGTATTCGGTATCGATAGAAGTGAATGCTTTAGGTCACTTAGTAGTTAGTCACCTGTAATTAGTACATATGCAGGCTCAATACTCAATCTATAACAATAATTTACGAGAACTTTTAAGTAAAGTGACATTTGTCTGAACCGCCATCTGTCTCGTTAACTCCTTAATAATTAAAAACTGGCGAAATGTGTTGTAAATTGTAGCCTATGTTTTCGTGAAGTTCTTCCTAGTTCTGACGCTATTCCGTTAATATACCATATTATATTATGTAGATAGATTATCTTTGCGTGCAGGTATTCGCAATGGAGTGCGTTCAGAAGATAATGAGCGCGTGCGAGGCGACAGGTGACAACGCGCACTTCGATCTCGTCAAAGCTAAAGAGAAGATGCAGAATGATCCCGCTGGTTGGTTATTGAATAAGTTTAAAATACATACATATCATCACGCCAAGTCCCTAACGGGGTAGGCAGAGAGTATAGAGCGCCAGTTCTCTCTAGACTTACATACCTCTTTCGCTTCGTCCACATTCATCAGTCTCTTCATACATGCTCGTCGGTTCGAGTACTCTTAACGTTCCCGTCCTTCAGAGTCCGATCTATTTGATCCAGGTAGTTGGAACGTGGCCTTCCTCTGCCTCTTCTTGCACACACTTTTGCTTTGTATATCTGTTTTCAATCTTCTTCACTCATCCTTTCTATGCGTCCAAACCAACGTAACATGCCTTTCTTCATCTTTACAATCACGCCCTCATTCACGCCAGTTGATTTGCGAATCTCTTCATTGCGGATTCGATCTAATATCGTGACGCCGCACATTTTTCGAAGAGATCACATCTCGACTGCATTCAAGCTATTTTCATACTTCCTCTGACATACCCAGGATTCGCTGCCATACAATAAGGTAGGTACCAATATCGCGTTGTGGACAGCAACTCGAGCATTCTTGCTCAGACTTTTACTGCCCATCAACGCCGACATGGCTCCATTCACCTTATTTCCGGCTTATTTTAAGTTTAAAATATTTATTTTAATGTTTTAGATTCATCCATGACATGGATACGAGTCCTTCACGCACTTCAGTGCAAGAAGTGAGATGGGCCCAATGTTTTTTATTTATTTACTGTGAGTCGTGGTTGCCGAGTGGTCTTTGTAGTTGCCTGCATCACAAATATTGCAAATTCGAACTCGGACTGTACCAATTAGTTTTCTGACCTTAAGTACAATGATAAGTCACACCACAAGCTTTTCGGTTATAGAAAACCTCGTGAGGAAACCTGCATCAAGAAACCCTTACTCTTGCAAGCTTCCATAGGGGGCGGTAGTTGCGAAAAGTGTGTTTGTAGGTACATACATACGTCTACCTACTTTATCGGGGGCTCTTATGGGAAGCCGCGAAGATATACTCTTTCTGCCTACTTCACGAGGGATTTTTATAAATAATTGCAACGTTCCAGGTGATTACCTGTCCCTGCACCTGTCGGACTTGGTTCGCATGGCGTTTGTGGGCGCCACCGGGGAGTCGGACGCGCTGCGGCTGTGTGGCTTGCGCACTCTGCAGATGATCATACAACTGTTCGCGAGGGCTCCCGAGCCTGACTTCCCTGGACATTTGTTGCTGGAACAATATCAGGCGCAGGTTGGTTTTAATTTCGTCCTACAGCTAAAGGGGTCACAACAAACAAGACACCAAGATTACATGCTTACTTGTTGAGGTACTGGATAGAGAATGTAATAGATTGGACATGGCGCCAAGAGGGAAGGGAAGGCCTTTGCCCAGCTTTGGATCCAATCAGACTATTAATAATAATTATGTGCAAAAGTTGCCTATATTATATGTAATTTTATGTATTGGCATTAAAAACATTCAAGTGGTCGCGATGTCTCGCAATATCAAGCGAGACATCGCGAGTTTTTTATGTATAGTATATAAGTGCTATGCAACACAAATGCGGGTTTATATGTCCGATTATTGAGTAAGAGAGTTTGAACTGTAAAGATGAGTAGGGTGAGTATTTTTCTATATTTTTTTATGTTATTAGGTGGGTGCTGCGGTGCGGCCGGCGTTTTCGGGCGACACGGCTTCCCACGTGACGGCTGCTGCTTGCGACGTGTGCTCAGCCTGGATCGGTTGCGGCGTAGCTAGAGACATTAACGATCTTAGGAGGTATATATTTTTTATTTATTTGTCTATATCGCTGCTGCGCAAAGGCGTCCTTTCTATCATGCTTTGAACTTACTTATTGTTTCCGACGTTTTACTTGTGTCCGCGTTAGACTATTATATTAATCAATAATTATTGTTTTATAATAATAATAATAATAAAACTGCATGTGATAATGTAAGGTTGTCCATTACGATTTCACGTTAGAACCACTGAACGGACTCACAATAGATTTTTTTTTAAATAAATTCTAACCACGATTCAATATGATTTATTATCGAGATGGTTTAAATATTGATAGTTGTCTTTTATTGTTGCAGGGTACATCAGCTGCTAGTGTCAAGCCTGGACAAGTTGAACACGAAAGGGAACACTACGCTCATTTACAACGAAAGCATGGCGACCTTGGAGAAACTGTCCATTTTGAAGGCGTGGGCTGAGGTACCTACATACCTGATATTGCTATTTATACCAATCATAAAATATAATGCACTCGTATTTTCTGAATTGTATACTCCAGAAATCATATTGAGAGTTGCTTATATTTTCAGAACAAGGAGGACTAAAATCGTTTTCAACACAATGTCAATTCTAAGCTAGTTATATCAATAAATATCTCCACCAAACCAAAACCAAACCAAAACCACTAAGGTTTATCACTATCCTTAATGTTCTTCTTTCATCCATAATATTTAAACAAAATCTAATCAAATTAGAAGTTCTTAGCCCAGTTCCACTTAATTCTAGAGTACCTAATGTAATTAGTCCAGCGATTTCGTCCGAGTAAAATAAATTAATCAATGAAATCTAATAACATTGATTTTTCGCGATATTTTTGTAGTTCAACATATCCTGTGCTAATGCATATATGCGCAACTGTACAACTGTTAATATAATATATCTCAGTGCCAAATTTTACTCCAGTTCCGTTCAGTAGAATTGCATGAAAGATGAACAAACATACGCTTTTATAATATTAGTAGGTTAATAAAATTAATGTCTTTATTATTTTCGGTCATAAGTATACTTACTATAGAGTTTCCTCTACGATGTTTTCTTTGTGTGGTCGGTAGGTGTACATAGTAGCGATGGTAAGCAACGGCAGTGCGCCTGGTAGCTACGTCAAACAACTGGACAGCAAGCCGTTCAACAACCGCGCTGAGCTGGCGAAGTGGCGCAACCAACTGCTTCAGAACAATAACCAGATCGACAACGCCACTCCGGACGTCGAGGACGACGATTACGGGGAGTTTGAGTCTAGGGGCGAGAGCTTGTTGAAGTTGGTCGAGCCGGAGTTGGAGAGCTTAGGCGAGAATTGGATCGCCGCCTTGAAGGACCACGCTCTATTGAGCTTGCCGCCCGGTGAGTGAGTTATCCCTAGACATTAATCTGGGGCTATACATACATACATATAATCACGCCAAGTCCCTTACGGGGTAGGCCTAGAGAGTATAGAGCGCCAGTTTTCTCTAGACTTGCATACCTCTTTCGCTTCGTCCACATTCATCAGTCTCTTCATACATGCTCATCGGTTTCGAGTACTCTTGACGTTCCCGTCATTGAGCGTCCGATCGATTTGATTCAGGTAGTTGGAAAATGGTCTGGTGCTATTATGTTATCTATTACGGCGCTACTTCATACGCCTATATAGGAATATAGAAATTATTTATTTATAAACCATTCAAGTTGTTGCGTATAAAACAAAATACTTTAAGGGTCAATGTATTTTTATAACAAAATGCTTGTAATGCGTAAAAACTTAGCAGTCATCAAAGTACAGGCTTTCAGCATACAATAAAAATTAATTTTTGACCATTTCGAGGAGACATGAAAAGTAGGGCGTATGGACCGTTAAATCTTACTTGTGTAGCCATAAATATAATGTTCGTCCATAGAGTTCGCGTCTCAGTTGCCTCACGGCGGCGGCGCCTTCTACTCGGCGGAGACGACCGAGGCGTCTCGCGCTCACTACGCCCGCGCCTGGCCTTCACTGCTGTATGCAGCCTCGCTGCGGTTCAACGCCGATATACATCTGCCAGCCCCTTCTAATGGTAACTTATACATACAAATAAATAAAATTGGAGTGTCTGTTTGTAATATTAAAATATCCGCTTTTTATTAAATGCATATAGATGTATACACGGTACATACACCAAAATATTTCTTTTTACAATTTTTGTCTGTCTGTCTGTCTATTTGTTCCGAATAATCTCTGAAACGGCTGGACCAATTTTAACGGGACTTTCACTGGCAGATAGCTGATGTTAAAAGGAATAACTTAGAATACTTTTATTTTGGAAACTGAAAATTTTTTCTTCTGTCAAATTCCACGCGGATGAAGTCGCAGGCACAGCTAGTTTTAATATACAAATCTGTATTATGCGATCGTGAAACGGTCACATTCACGCAATGACTAATGAGCGGAATTTGATGAAATTTGGCACAGAGGTAGAAAAAAAACAACAAATTCATATTATCTTATATATATATTTACTCAATTGACCAGGACTTTTTGTTTGGTGTAGTATATTAAATTGAATCATACTTTACAGATACATCGGAAGGCTCTTTGGACAATAGATCCTCAAGAACAGAGAACGGAAACTTTGAATTTTTTGAACCAATTGACGAGAGATTCCATTTGTTATTCGGTGAGTTTGATTTGCTATAAATGGTTTACTCTCGATTTTGTTCCACGTCAATAACCAAGGTGTATGTTTAGGTATTTGTATGGAGGCATTGTGCGCACAGAGGGATATGAGTGAAGAGAATACAACTTCTGTGCTACTCTCTCTGGTTACGCTCCTAGACGCGCCCGAGAATAGAGCGAGGTTGTTGAAAGATAGGTACGTATAAAAATACTTATATATATATATAGATAGTGCCATCCAAGAAGGCGCTTCCCATTCTTCCCTACAGTTTATAGTGTAAGTGTGTAACCTTCCTCTAATGTTTGAATATTATCGGTACACACTGATTACCTATGAGTGTACGTACACGCACACTACAATGAATAGACTCGGGTCATACTCCCCGCATCCCGCGTCTTCGTGAATGACACTATCTATAATTGGATTATGGTGTATTAGGTGCGACATACTATTAAGTTTCGATCCTACAATACTCTTTGGTGTTGTAGGTATCTCAATGGTATTATCACATACAATACCTAATATTATTCATTAATGTATTGAACTAGCGCCTACCTCGAGACTGCTTCATGATATGACTGTTATGTGTTAAATATATGTTTTGGGTTTTTATGTGAAAGTTTGTGATATCCCCTAACTACCGCCGACGTCGGTAGCGCTATTCGTATGACAGACATACGACCCGCGACTGCGTATGCATCTGTCATTTACTATGACCAACATTTGTCAAAGCTTGCGCTGAGTGGTTGGGCAATGAATGAAAATAACTAATTTGAACAAATAATTATTTTAAACATCATATTTCAGATCCTTAGCCATTGAATTGTGCCAAATTATCCACCGCACTGGACTGACCCAGGAGAGCATCGAAGCTTTGCTCTTAGCAGCTGACGTACTGAGGCTGATCATAGACGGCGCGAGGGAACAACTACACGCTAATATGCAGGCCAAGATTAAAGGTTGCAGTTCCATTACAGTCACATTATAGTAGCTGTGAAAAAAAATTAAGGCGTCTTCTCTCTAGTCTAAAGAAACGTGCATGTGTTTGTGAAGAAATTCAAAGGCGTAAAAGGCGCTGATATATTCAAGTGCTAACGTGAAATATGGCCAGTCCATCGCCGTAACTCAAGCACGACTGTACATACGCTTTTGAATATCTTCACAAACATGCACGTTTCATCTCGATGTGTTGAACCTTGAGAAATAAATAAATACATTATAATTTCTAGAACTAGCACCTAACGAAGCGACAGATGGAAGCATACCACAGTCGGTGCTAGAAGTAGTCCACACTCTAGGCGAAGGCGGACCTACGGGCGACCTGCCCCCGGGGAAGTCCCTAGTGTTCGCCTGTCTCGAAGTGTGCCTCTGCCTACTGGTGCGTCGGCTGCCGGCTCTGAGCCCTTTGAAACAGGAAGGGAACGTCGGCATTATTGGCGTGCCCAAAGGACTGGGCATACACGGGGATACGCTGCTTGTGAAGAGTTTGTCTGCAATGTCTGAGTTGCCGTCGCTTACGAGTCCTCAGGGTGAGTTTTCTTTCTCAATACAAACGTATTGATGTAAATTGGAGTTTGTTGATTGAACTTGTATCAATATTTAGTATTATAAAGTAAAATTTGGTTAACAATGATAATGGACACGGGAAGTATACTTTGTATAGTCTATGAGTTTTAAACGCTAAAAGTTTATTAAGAGATATTCTAGTCTAGTAATACTAATTCCAAATTGCGAGGGAAACCTAGAACGATTGAACGGAATTCGATGAAATTTGGCACAGATAAATAATAGTTTAAATATGGCCACGAATGCTAACGCGTGTCCCTCACAGGGTCCCTCCTCAATAGACACACAGACAGCTTCAGCCACAATCATAAATTCTTACATGATTGTTTGTATTTATACGCGGGGCATAGCAAATGTGCATACATATCGTAGGTGCGCTGTCGATCCTGCCGACGATCCTGTACCTGGCGACGGAGATCCTGCGCGAGAGCGGCGGCGAACCGGTGCTGGCGGAGGCGGGCGTGCTGCTGCTGCAGCGCGCGGCCGACTGCAAGGCGGCGCGCGTGCACGCACACACGCGCGCACTGCACGCGCAGCTGCTGCAGAGCGCGCTCGCCAAGCTCGTCGAGAGGGTCAAGAGTGGTCGGTACCATTGTTATTATAGATATTCCAGTCCACGACAATTTCTAGTCGAGGGGGTCGCGAATTCGTGGATGGCACTGTCTATACCCGGGCTCAATGATCTCCGACCAATACCTACATACGAAGACGTGACCAAATTGACATAAACATTTTGAGAGAGGTAGGGCATAACGGGTTTCTCGTTCGAATTTGGAGCTGCCCGACTGGGGCAAGGCCCTCCACCTTATAGAAGTCCGTAGCCAAATAACAAAATTTTTTGTGTTGTGTTCCTACGCGGTGAATAAGGTTTTCAGTAATGAGCTCCTTGGGGAGGGGGGAGGATTGTTATATTGTGTTGGCAGCAGAGGGATTAGTCCAATTGTGCGGCCAGCACAGTATAACTCTCCGAACACAGAGTCCAAACGACTGCACCAAATTGGATAAATCTTTCTTTTATGTATTCTTTATTGATAGAAGGTTTGTATGAAAGAAAATATACAGGTGATATTTCTTCTGTGCGTGTGTATGGGGATCACAGTGGAAGCGTGCACGTCGCGATTCCTGCCAGCCCAGAGGGCTGCAATTCCACTCGATGCGCATTGGCCAGACGGCTGTTAGGGCGTGCCCCCGAGGCGACGCGCACCAGTCCGTCCCCGCTGGTGCGAAAAATTCTGCACAGTGCGGCGATGGGGACCGCCACCCATCACGCGGAGTGCCTCACGGCGGGAAGTGGAGTGTGGAGTGTAGGATGGGTGTATGGAATGTAAGAGGAGGTATGGCTGATAAGATGAACGAATTGATCGATGTTATGACAGAGAGCGAGTTAGATGTTGTGTGCTTGTCTGAAACCAAGCTGAAGGGTAGTGGAGTAGACGAGCTCCCGGGCGGGAGTTTAGTGCTGTGGTCAGGAGTGGCAAACACCGAGCACGCCTGCCAGGGAGTGGGAATTCTACTATCCAGCCGCTTGGCAGAATGTATGATAAGTTATGATGCGGTGAGCCCCAGACTTATTTGGGCTCGCTTTAAAATAGGCCTTACCCGACTGTTTTAGTCGCGGTATATGCTCCGGTGGCCTCAGCGGACACTTGCGACCTGAATAAGTTCTGGGAATGTGTGAGTAATGTTCTAGAGACGAAAGAAGGGAATGAAAAGCTGATTATTTGTGGTGATCTGAATGCATGGGTCGGGACAGCCCGTAAGGATTACGAGGCAGTACTCGGCAAGTATGGTGATAAGAGAGTGAACGAGGCAGGCAAGCTGATATTAGATGTATGCATGGAGAGAGACCTTTTTGTGGCGAACACCATGTTCGACCACAAAAGGATTCATCAGTATACATGTGAACGGAAAAATGAGCGAAGCATGATAGATCTGTTTCTAATAGATCAGCGACTCAGAACACAGGTGATGGACACCAGGGTGTATAGGGGAGCTGACCTGGGAACGGACCACTTCCTAGTTATAACTAGGATAAGAGGTCTGTTCGCGGGCTGGCGATCCCGCGCTGGGGGTCCCCGTTCTGCAGTCGCAGACTGCATCAAAAGCTGGAGGCTTCAAGATGCGGCTATTAGAGACAGATATCAAGAAAGGGTATCTGAACAGCTAGCCTGTCCACCGAAAGATGTGTTTGAGAGTGTCGATGTTTGTTGGCAGTTCCTTAAGTCCAGCATAATATGCG
>JACCPG010008728.1:0-17852 GCA_016069955.1 Drepana arcuata
CAAACAATGGCGAGCCCAGATTGACAATGAAGGGGCTGAGGGTCTAATGAGTTGAGTTGATGGTATGTGGACTAAAGTTTTATTCTTGATACGGTTTTGTATTATATGCTCAGTATTTTAGGAGCAGATTTCATTCCATAGACTACAATATACCTCTTTACTAATATCTAGCTATTGCCTTGGATTTCGTTCACTTTTAATTTGAATTAGTATCCTAAGTCATATCTAATAGTATAATCTAAAATGTGAAAGCTTGTGAGGATGTACGTTCCTCTTTCTCGCAACAATTTGAGGACTGAATTACATGAAGTAGAGATTTATCTGTATAATATTAACACATATGATAAGTTTTGAATTCCATAAAAAATTACAACGGAATCAAATTTTACGCCTACCAGAACAGCGGGGCACAGTCTGATTCTTGACTTGACTTAAATTCATATTATAGTATTTTTTTAATAAGCTTTATTTTCACACATTTACACATTAGATAGACTTATAAAATTAAGTGTAGATAATAAGATTATTATATAACGTGTCAACATATATTTTGGTCCCTTAGGCCTGGCATAGATAATGCTTTACAACATTTAAACATTTCCAAATAAAAGAACTATACAAAACTGAAATAATTTTGAAATTTCTAAGATTAAGCCTACCAACCAAACGAACAAACTATTTTTGAAAAAACGTAAAAAAGTTGACAATACGTCAACGCATTTTTCGTAGATTAGTAGAGTTAGTTATAACACTACTTATTTTTCAAGTGAATTGCAATGAAGAAATATTTAAAGCGTGGGTATACATAATTATATTTGTAACGATATATTATCAACTATTTACCAATCATGTGTTTTAATAGAAAACGAGTTTTGACATTTCAATAATGACTGGCAACTTTGACAGACGCCTCACTGTGCTTTCATTATTCTGTTTTGACCTGAGGTTTTGACATAATATAACCTCTGTCATTCACTTAAATTACCATTCATTCGAATGAATGAAATCACTGAATGAGATCTGCTTTAGAAAAATATTGTAGGCTGAACTTTGACTAAGAAACATGTAGACACCAAAATTGTGTAAAGTTTACGTAAAATTGAAATATTTTTTTTCGGAAGATTTATTTTATGAAAATGTCAAAAGTAAACGGTCCGCGAACGTGTACGAACAGACTAAGTGGATGAAGCGAAATAATTGAGTCTAGAAAAACTGGGACTCTCTGTCTACCCCGTGAAGGTGAAAATGTAGTAATTAATTATTTGACCTGTCAATTGTCACTTGGAATAAAACTTCATTACGTTTTTTTACAACCAATGCTTCTGCATTATGATATATTACGATATTCTTAGCACTTCTCCTATGTTAGTTATCCACTAATGTGGGAAATAATGATACCAATGTTAGTACGCAACTGCTGTGAGTAAAATATAAATTACGTGTCACGTTGTTTGTCCGCGATGGGCTCCTAAACTACTTTCGATTTCAATCAAATTTGCACACCGTGTGCAGTTTGATCCAACTTAAAAGATAGGATAGCTTACATCACAATTGGACCTGATAGGTGGCGCTGCGATCGTGTTACGGGCAATTTAATTTTTTCACCCAAGCGAAGCTGGGCGGGACAGCTAGTATCTTATATACGAGTTTATTAATTACATGTTTTTATATTTTCACTTCATCCAAAGGGTTTCTAAAAAAAAGGGTAGGCAGAGGTGTCACCTTGACACTGTTTAGGCGGACATTATATATATGTACATATTTATCGATGTCTGTCAAATACAACGCTTTAAATTTCGTCTCTAAAGTATGTGTTTGTAGGTATTTTCCTTCGCCGTGAATCTCGTGGTGTGCATAATCATTACATTTAAGATCATTGATTTGGCATCCTCCCGCGGGATGACGAGTTGGGAAAGGTTTTCTCTTTAGTATAGTCTAATTTTGAATCTTAGAATTATTTCTCTCTTCTTTGAACCTTAGTCTTTCCATTCCTTCATTCCTTCATTCCTCCATTTCCAGTCCTTAGTCTTGTTATAAATACAGTCTGAATCTGAGTCATTATTAATACATTAAATCGGAGCTCGAACCTGCTATCTTTACATTGCAAGTGCTTTACCACCACTTCTTTTCCCAATATAAACTTAGTTACGTTATTTACAATCACAAGTGAACTTCAAAATGAAAATCCGCAACTTGATTCAACTCTCAATTAACGAAACACCCACAATATCGTTATGCAACGAGTGTGGGTAAATACGAATCGCTATCTCATTGTTGCTGCTCTTGTATTATTAAGAATAAACAATAGAAAGTCGTTATGTAAAACAATTATAAGAATTGTAATAAATGATATAAGTTGTTCTAAATGCATCTTCGTTATTACATCTTCATATCTGTAATTATTCCTCCTAGAGATACATTTAAGGTGTCAACGTGACAGATGGCGAGTCCGTCTGTTTCTCAAGCACGACTAAACATACGTTTTTATATAACGTATAATTGGAATACAAATTCAATACATATTTTCGAACGTCATATAATAAATATAAAATTACAATTACAGATTGTGCCACGGCAGCGCGTCTTCGAAAGTGCGACGCGCGCTTAAGGGAAGAATAGTGAGGTGCGTCTTTGTGAATTGCACTATCTATACCACTGTTACCAGAGACAACCTAACAGTACAAGTAGTCAACCAGTAGAAGAAACGGCAAAACTGACTCCTGTCATAAATTTTTATACACTTCTCATCAGAAAGATCGAAACACTTGCAAGTTGATGTTTTGTAAGGATTATCAGAAGTGTGTATATTAAGGAATATTAGACAAATGTCATTTAATAGTGAATACCTCATATTCAAAGAGTAGAATGTATACTATAACACATATTCTTTAGTATTCACCTCACTTTTTATAAGTATAACCAAATTTATCGAGAAAAACAGCGGGGTAACCTAAGGTTGTATATATCATGAAATGTGGGCGTAAATACACCACTGCTTCCGGGGAGCTTCTAGTGGGAGAGCATTCTGCTAATAATACTAATATTGGGCACAGACAACGATCGGCAAAACTTAAAGAAAATGTACCTAAGATTCGTTAATGACGTCACGAGGTAAATGGTCACTCAAGCACCACCCACAAAGCCATGTAAGTGTCAATTCTATAGAAGTCAAGAACGGTATTGACTTCTATAGAATTCTAAGGTTAAGTGGAACCTTTGAGGTTTTCCTGGTTCCTGTTATTTTTTTTAGACGTTGTGACGTGGTTGTTACACTGCACCGTCAAGATCGCAGGGTTCAAACCTCGGTGGTACAGACCAATGAGTTTTCTTAACATGTGACGAAAACTGGCCGAAATTCAGTTTAAAAAAACATAAACAAAGTACTGTATTTTTTTAAAAGCTTAATTTTTACTTGATAGAAGAAAAAAAGCAAGCAAAAATGATAGAAGAAGGTGTAATTCCTACATTAAATAAATTAATTCAATAATTTCAACCAAAAAAATATATGTATTCTAAATTTGAATTTGGATGCTAGAATTCTCATAGATAATTAACTCAAAATGTCGCAATTCGCACTTTGATAGGCTCAAATATATTTTTGATAAGCGAACATAACAAAGTAAAAAAAAACTCATCCTGCTTGAAAATAGGCTTACACGTCTGTACGTAACCATTTCACCGCTTGGCAATGGAGGCCATAAAACGAATATTTAAATGTACGTAAAATAAAAGTTAACTACGAAGTTGAAAAATTCCTGCAGCTTATTAATATATTGAGCATTTAAACTTTAACATTAAAAGCAAAAACACTTGTTCTTCGTGTATTTTAATTAAAGGACGCAATGCCGGACACAATATGAAATTAAGTATATTACTAAGTTGTAATAGGATGTCCGTCTCTTATCAGCAGTAGAATGACAAATAAAGACCACAGATTAAAAATAGTTTGAACTAATCAATTTGTAATCTGTGGCATTGCTTCCTGTTGCAATTGTTTTTTAATCACGACCAAGGTCCTGTGACATTCTAGTTTGAAGTTTAATTTATAAAATGTTTCAGTTGACCATTCTATTTTGTTTTCAATGTTTCCTTTATCTCCTAAGCTGTGTTAATGTCCTAAGCGTAGGTGAAGTTGGGATGCGTTCCTATAAAAAAATAGGCGGCGTAGATAAGGATATTAGATCAAGTCCGTAAAGTAACTGGCATGAACGAGGGATTGATTGTACAGATGCAGGAAGGCATAACAGGTAGACGAAACAGATGTAGTATGCATCCGTGTCTGAAGTAAAGCAGAGGGAACATATTAACTAGCTAGACTATATTCATATTCAGCTAAAGGTCTGTAAGTCTAGAGGGAACTGGCGGTCTTTCTGCCTAATCCACGATGAAGAAAGTGTTGTCTCAGCACTGTCTACCTCTTCAAGGACCCCTTGTAGGGAGGTGTGAAAATATACATATGTATGTAATAACACTTAGTCTACCAAGTAACATATATATATATACATATCATCGCCCCGAGTCCCTCACGGAAAAGGCAGAAATAGTAGAGCGCCAGTTCACTCTAACATGATCAACAAACCATTTAACATAAGTAATTAAAACAAGCTCAAATCCACTGTGAGTAATAGTGATATGACGTTGCGCAGGCGCATCGAAAACGAAAGTGGGATCTGCAGAGATCGAAAGTGGTAACAAGCGGGCTGGCCGCGCTCGACCGCGCCACATACGGTATTACGTATTCACCTGGCCTGAATTCGTATTAATTTGCGAGTTTTAATGAATAAATACGTGTCTTTCATGGCTTTCCACAAGAATTCCCGAAGGGGGAGACAGGGACATGACAAACTCGTCAAATATTAAGGGGCCGCTTCCTGACGTGCTATTATCACCATTGAAGAGTATGAAGGTGAGCAAATGCTACTTCACTTCGAGTATGACCCGAGTATACCTGTAGTGTGCGTGTGCGCTCATAGGTAATCAGTGTGTACCGATAATACTCAAACATTCGTGGAAACAGTGGGGCGCGTCTTCGTGGACAGCACAATCAATAGCTACAGTGATGGTTGTGTGGTAAAGTATTTAACAGAGTCATTGACCTACTAATTATCCATTAACCCGGTAATAGAGGTCCGTGAAGGTCCAAAGTTGATACCGTCCATTGGGTCATGGAAGTTTTCTACTCAATTTCATAGAAACACTAAGCATTTTTTTTACGATCAATCTTTAAAGGTTGGGCTTAAGAGGGGTTGGGGTTAAAAGGTATATTGTATCCCGCAATCTTTTCCTTTATTTTAAGGCTTTTGATGACGAACGAAAGTGATGTGCATATATTGCTTTTTAAAGACAGCGACTGTTCCCATATGACTGGCCAGAAGTTAGTACCATTACAGCATTGCCCTTGCAACAAGGAGTGAAGTGAGACGAAATACGAGTGATTCGAAGTACGAACGTCATTTTTACAATCCTAAAATTATACAAATAAATGAAATTCGAGTGTCTGTTTTTAATATTGAAATAACAAAATATGGATATTGAAAGATAACTTTACATGTGTATACACAGTACATATACTATCATTTTTTTTTTATCTCTGAAACGGCTGCCTTTGACGGGACTCACACTGGCAGATAGCTGATGTAAAAAGTAGTAACTTAAGCTACTTTGATTTTAGAACCTGAACAATAACATTTTGATGATTTCCACGCGGACGAAGTCGCGGGCAAAGCTAGTATTTATCTAATAACAGTTCCGCATCGCTTGTCAATGTAACGCGACTTGGTTGCTTACAATATTGACCCGAATCAAGTAAGTAACCTTGATAGAACACTTCGATTTATAAATTTCTTTCAATTACAAACGTCAACTAAACAAGCCGTGGTGGCCGAGTGGTTCGAGCAGTTGCCTGCGACGCAAAGGTCGCAAGTTCGAATCCCGACTGTATCAATGAGTTCTTTCTGAACTTAATTACAGTGATTAGTCACACCACGAGCTTCACGGTGAAGGAAAACATCGAGAAGAAACCTGCATACGTCTGAGAAGAAATTCAAAGGCGTATGTATAGTCGTGCTTGAGTAACGGCGGTGGACTCGCCATCTGTCACGTTGGCACCAAATATACCTCTGGCGGAAAGTGGGTGTGTGGGTATTACCTATACACCTCTGCCTACCCCTTCAAGGACCCTTGTGGGAAGGCGTGAGGATATATATTATTATAAATTAATTATTTTATTAATCTAGTTCAGTTCAATTTAGTATCATAAATGATGCTTTATTAATATCGTATCGCGTAACATTATTCATATATTTGAATCTTTGATTACAAATATAACGTTTGAACCGCTAAAGTAGTGTAACAGTACTTGGCGAACCCTACTTCTGACGATACAAAGTGTTTGTTAAAATTGTGTATGCGTAGATTTTAAGTGATTTTATATACAGGTGTCCTCACGGAGTGACATAGTCGCTGTGCGACAAAACTCCTATAATAAATAGAAAAAAAACCGCTAAAGTAGTAAGACATTTGTAATTCAATCAATATTTAGACTAGGTTTGAATAAAAAATGTGGATTAAGCGGAAGAGTACTGCAAGCCTCTCTGCTCAGCACACCGCGAACTTGACCGTTGTCCGAATGCGTCGAGAAGAAACCTGCATAGGTTTAAACACGAGAAACCTAACAGTGAAAGAAGATAGAGGAAACCA
This sequence comes from Drepana arcuata, assembly GCA_016069955.1. Lineage (NCBI taxonomy): Eukaryota > Metazoa > Arthropoda > Insecta > Lepidoptera > Drepanidae > Drepana > Drepana arcuata. The sequence continues at coordinate 6,700 of JACCPG010008728.1, forward strand.
GCATACGCTTGAGAAGTATCTCAAAGTCGTAAAGCCGTGCTTGAGAAACGGCGACATGCACCTCATGACACGTTGACATTTAAATAAGTCAACATGACAGATAAAGTGCCTTCGTACTCTTCAACAGACGATAAATAGCACGTCAGGAAGCGAGAACAGTGTAAACACACAATATCAAATGACACAACAAATGTTTTAACAGAACTATAAAATTATGTCACTGCAATAATGTTTTATCTATTTTTGTATTGTTTATCACCAAAGTCGTAAAGCCTTCGGATTTGAGAACAAATTTGATATAACCTGCTCTCTGGCGTGCCATTCTTGTTCAAATATGTTTTTTTCCTGTTCTATCAATTGTAAATATAATTTATAGGCTTATTAATGACTAGCTGTTTCGCGGGATGGCTTCGTTGGTAGATTTTTCTGGAATTATAAATATTTATTTTTATCTATCTCTGTCACAAATTTCATTATATTCTATTCAGTGGTATTTGCGTGAAAAAGAAACAAACTTTCACATTTATAACATAGTAGGTTGTGATTGTATTGATGAAATTAAGATAAAATAAAGATAAAGGCGTTTTATGTTGGTTTCGAGATAGAAAGGAAACGAAGAAAAGTTGACGCAACATACAATGCTAAAGATTCTCAAAGAAGCAGTGGCAGATGCGTTCCAAATACCTCGATCAAATTCATCGAACACTTAGGAATGGAAACGTCAAGAGTAGGTACTCAAAATCGGCATGACGAGAAATGTGCATGAAGCGAAAAACAATTTAAGCCTAGAAAGAAGTATTGCTCTATTCACTCTGCCTACTTGTTTACCTCTTGTTATATTGTTCAATCGATTTTATCTAGATAGTTGCATCGTCAGCCTTTTGCCAACGTCACACGCTTTTAATAATAATATAATGATAATAATAATATTCTTAATTGTACACACACACATACAAACAAATAGGATGACAAAAAGACAGAGAAAAACATGTAATAGGCACAATAGGCGGCCTTATCGCAAAAGCGATCTCTTCCAGGCAACCAAGTGAAGAGAGAAAAGAAATAGAGAAAAAAAGGTTTTATCCATATCTCCAATCACACACTTACTAAATATTATATTTTTACGAATTAGTATAAACTCATTAGAAATTGGATCAAATCGATCGGACGCTCAAGGACGGGAACGCCAAGAGTACTCGAAACCGACGAGCATGTATGAAGAGACTGATGAATGTGGACGAAGCGAAAGAGGTATGCAAGTCTAAAGAGAACTGGCGCTCTCTGCCTACCCCGTTGGGGACTTGGCGTGATGATATGTATGTATCATTAGAAATTATTTAAGAATGTGAATTGAAAAGAATTCCATAGGCATAAATACGTTGTCAGGACAGGTTATATATACAAGTGGCAAGTTTTTCTGTACGTCTAACTGTCAAGTCTGTCAAGTTAAAAAAAAAACACGAGTAACAATAAAATTGATGAGACACACCTGGCGTGCTGATATTAAACTGTATTAAAGTATCGTAAACCTGGCTATATATCATCAGTTTCCATTATTTTTGTAAAACATAAAAACATAGCCGAATAAAAAAATGGTTGATGTCAATGCGTCACTCTGTTCTGGTGCACACAAATAAATTATTCATATTCACGCCTTGGATAAGTATCCTTAAGTCGCTTTTTTTTTTAAATGTATGTTCCATTTTCATATTTAAATTTAAAGTCACGTGATTTAAAAACATCTGCGCTGGCAGAAATACTTATTCAATTGTCTCTGGTGCACAGGACTGGATGAAAAAGTGTACGAATCACTCTACTTCCCTATGCCTGATATAAGATGCAAAGAAGCGCTTCAGTGTACACGCAACCAGTTACGTAAGCTTCCCGCTTCCGACCGCGGCGCAAGCGCAATCATCGTGACAATACTTACAGTTGCGTCATGTGTGTTAGTAGGGTCTGTGTGAAAATAATAAAAGTAGATATAACATTATATTCTTATTCGATAAGATGAATTTAGCGTTAGCCGTGGTGGCCGAGTGGTTCGAGCAGTTGCCTGCGACACAAAGATCGCAAGTTCAAATCCCGACTGTACCAATGAGTCTTTCTGAACTTAAGCACAGTGATTAGACACAGAAACCCTTTCGAGATCTCTTGTAGACCTGAAGATTCTAAATGTTAAGTAAAAAATCCTGCAGATTCTGAACTGCCTTGCATTATGATCAAAATGATGTTTCTCATGCCTGCGAGCATTGTGCACAGTCCTTTATACCTTACACCAAGAAACACAACACTACCCAGGAGCACCCAGGATCTACTCTAAGGTAATACAGTGTAGGTACTCTGCAGTTGGGCAGTTCGAAATTCGAACGAGGTACTTCAGGTTCTTCTCTACAGTTATCGTGCTCATTCTATCTTCTAGAGGTGGTAAAGTGTAAGTAGTTCCGAAGTCAGATCGTTTGAAATTCGAACGAAAACGTTGTGCTTTAAGTACTTCTCTCCAGTTATTGTACCCACTCTAGCAAGGTAGTAAGGTGTAAGTACTTCCTAAGCCGGAACGTTTGAAATTCGAACGAAAACGTTATGCTCGAGTATCAAGCCTAAAGCTTAAGTAGTATTAAAATAAAAAAATATTGCTATGCCAAGAAAAAAAATTGCGTAATACATCGCTTATTTCTGGAATTATCTCACCTTGTGGCATTGACCTCGCAGGTCACGTGTCCCCCGAGCCATAACACTTAAAGCATGGCGTCCTAATCAGAAAGCCTCCGTGAAGGTATCACTACCAACCGGTTTCCCAAATATCTGAGCTCGTTCGGTCCTTGGCACCCCTCGCATCACCACGGGTCATCGCACGGGTTATGTTAGACCTTACGTTCAAGTTATTAGCATAACCGAGGTTCGCATAATCACCGCAAATATTTTAAAATATACAACGCAAATAAAATACTTTTTCTCCTTTTATGTAAGTCCAAAGTGAGACGTAACGCGTGCAGTTGCGTAAAAAAAAAGGAAAAAAGTTAACAAACCACGTGGATCCAAAAATGTGAGTCATGACCGAAAAGGGCGAACAAACGCCGTACTGCAAATAAAAAAATAAAAACGCAGTATCTCGTTAAAATATTCCCAAAATTCACTCGGCGCACTTTTATTTTTCATTTGGGCAAATTGGGCACAAGTCCAATACCTTCCAGCCTTCAATTCGTTTATCACTCGATCGATAAAACGACATGAAAATGCAAAATTAACAGCGTGCGAATTATATAAATCTTATATTAAACGAGAATATGACAATTTACTTAACCTTTATTAGAGATATTAAGGACGATTGGGTAACCTCGTACGTCTGAGGTCTAGTCTAGACTTTGTGGTAGGCATTAACACTAGTAATGAAAAAGAAATGTCTCTGTCTAACGACTCTTACTCGATATGCGCCCCTAAAATACACTGAAAAATTAACAGATTAGACAATTCCATCACTACCTTCTAATTCCAACGTGATCCGACGAATTTACAAAAATCATAGAGTTAACCAGAACTCTATGATTTTTGTAAGGTCATAAACACACGATACCCTTAGTGGAAACGTTTAAGGCGGTGACCGCTTACTGCCAGGCCGCACGTGTATAAATACAAATTCTTTCAGACGCAAGAATTTCAAACAATGACACGCAAAACTTCATAATGATTTATTGCAAACAAATCTCACTCGATTACCTTGTTTACCATACGTGCATCTTATTAGGTCGCGTAATTAAAAAGTTAAGTGTAGACCACGAGCTACACGGTAAAGGGAAACATCGGCATAAATTCATTGTACGAGATCGTCATACTCACCATCTGTCACGTTGACACCTAAAGTATATATGCAGATAAAAAAGGTTTTTTTTTTTCAATTTTGCCTACTGCTGTCTTTTTTAAGTTATACAAGACTAGCGGTCCGTACCGTCTTCACGCGGGTGAACATAAGATTTTTTTATAAAAAAAAAATAGCCTATGTCATTTTGGGTGAATGTAGCTTTCCAATGGTGAAAGAAATTTTCAAATCGGTCTAGTAGTTTCGGAGCCTATTCAATACAAACATACTTACCTACAAATCTTTCCTCTTTATAATATTAGTATAGATTACCCACAATTTGTCGTCGAGGAAAAACTGGTTTAGCGCTAAGTGAAATCCGTGCATCGAAATCCATGATAATTTATGATTCCCCAATAGCAAATTTCGGAGATCAAGCAAGACGATCTTTAATCTCGAAATGCTGAACTATGCACTGAAAAATAACTAAATTTACCTCAACAATAACTAAAAGTCTGTACATTGTCCTAATAAACCGATATCGAGACAAATTTTGACACCGATTAACAATCAATGCAAATCAAATTGATTTTTTTACAAAAGAGTATCGAATTAAAGTCAATATAAAACGTTCGAAATTTGAATCGATTTAATGATCACTTGAGTAATGGCATTTTGAAAGGTGTAAACATTACGCCACAAGAAGACACTTTAAATTAAAACAAATCTACTCTATAGTTGGAACATGGACCGCCACCATAGACAAAACCGCGGCGATGGGCGTCAGTGTTTTCGCGGTATTATAATAGATCGTTTACGCAGCACGTCTGCCCTTTACCCAGTAACACAAATAATGGCGCGTGCGCAAAAATAACCTTCCATAATCTCAATACAACTCTGTCAAACAATAAACAACACTTGGGTTGAATGTTTAAAACCGTAATTCAATCAAACATCTATGGCACTTACGACGAACGCTTAGAAACGTGACATTCGTCGCGATCGCTGAGACAATACGTGAATCAAATCTGAATTTACACGTACGTAACAACAGAATTAGACGTTTGCCATTCGCACCGGTCATAATCTATTAGGATATTAAAATCTTTTGTCTCTGCTAATTTAATTAACTATGGTACACAAGGCTGAATAGTGTAGTTTCTAAGTCTAGTGTATTTACTGAATTCACCGATATACAAAGAAAGCGATTGACAGGAGTGTGACGGAAGTGTAGGAAATAGGAAGCAGTATTATTTATCTTATCTAACTTCCGGTGTCGCAATAAATGTGTATAGGGGTCAAGGTCAATACGACGAAATGCTTTGACTTCAATACATAATATATCTAAATGTAACCGGATTGTATGTACTCATGACAGGTCTGGCATAAACCAACATGATATGTGCTTCCCTATGGCCCTACCTTCTTCCTTAGGGTCCGAACCGGGTAGTTCGCTTCACAGTCACTTTTGTGCAGGTATATAGCTGTAAGAATCAGACTGAAATAATTGTTTTGACTAAAGATGTCATCATTTTAAACTTGGAGCTGCTCATCCAGTTTTTTTGTATTACAATATGCCTTCACGCTTTCCTCAAGAGTCTGGTGGCGGGTCATTAACATCATCATTTCGAAACTCGAGGTCGTGGGTTCGAATCCCGCTGAAGGATATTTGTGTGATCAACGCGAGTATTTATGCCTTAGTCTTGGATGTCCTATGTATTTATGTATATATCTATCTATATAAGTAAATATATCGTTGTCTTGTTACCGTAACACAAGCTTTGCTTAATTTGGGACTAGGTCAATTTGTGTGGAATTGTCCCAGGTATTTATTATAATTATTATTTCTCAATCACAAATTGTACATACGTCTTTGAATTTCCTCTCCGACGTATGCAGGTTTCTTCTCGATGTTTTTCTTCATCGTAAAGCTCGTGGTGTGATGTGAATCGCTCTACTTAAGCTCAGAATAAACTCATTGGTACAGTCAGGGTTTGCAATCACCGTATCTGAATTTGGACCACTATTTTGATTATTTTCACAAAAGCCTCTATAAATTTGTAATTACAATCACAAACCAGATTAACAAACATTGTTGTGCAAAATAAGTACAATTGCATAACATCCATTACTTCCTACCGGTATCGAAGCCACGACCCACATATCGCGGTTGCCTTTCCTAACCGCTGACCGTAAAACGTACCATAACCGTACCTGCGGTGGAATGAACACATCATATGCCATCGGCCCTTATTCTGAATATTTTTATACCACTAAGGAGACAGACAAAATTTTTGGCCCACAAGGGGGACCATTACTGCCGCCTTTGGAAGTTTCCATTACCAAAGGTATAGATAGTGCCATCCACGAAGACGCGCCCCACTATTCTTCCCTATAGCTTATAGTGTAATTGTGCAACCTTCCACTAATGTTTGAGTATTGTCGGTACACACTGATTACTTATAGGTGAACACACACACTACAATTAATAGACTCGGGTGATACTCCCCGCATCCCGCGACCGCTCGACTAGAAATTGGTGGGGCGCGTCTTCGTGGATGGCACTGGCTATAGCTAGCGGTAATCACTTTGTATGAATCTGGCATGTTTGTTGACATGTCTATAGTCCTTAATGGTATAAAAGAGTGTAAGATCTCGTAAAATCACTGAGTTTTAATTTTGTGCCTTAGTCAACAGCTATCTATGGAGTGTATAAAAACATGTATTTATACCCAAACTGATTTATCGAGGGTCCAAAAAGGATGATCGTGCAAAGGTCAAGGTATCAGCAAGATGGATTTTTAAACACGTTTCCATTACAGGCTTTATCACAAAGACACAAGAACAAGGCAGTTCTGCCTCCTTTGTGATATGAAAAAACTTTTCCATTTTAAAAGTTCCCAATTCCAACCTAAATTGACATATGTAATCAGAATTTATAAATTTGAAGAGATTGCTTCTAAAACAGGTAACTAAGGCACTGGTGTTCGAAAAAGTGGCGGTGTGCCTAATCACTGTGTTTAAGTTCAGAAAAACTTATTGGTACACTCAGGATTCGAACTTGTAATCTTTGTGTTGCAGGCAACTACTCGAACTACTCGGCTATATGCTATATATATATATATTGTTTTAAATTCAGCCTGCTATTACGAGGTGGCCAAAGTATCTGGCGCGAAGGTGATTGTAAAGAAGAAAAGGCATGTCACTTTAGTATAGACATATAGAAAGGATAAATTAAGAAAGTTTGACGAACCGACCATTATACAGTGTAAACGAGTCGGGAAGACACTGGAAGTCATCTTTGCAACAACCTAGATCAAATCGATTGAGCATTGAAAGATGAGGATCGTCCTCTTGACCCGAAAGAAAGTGTGTAAAGAATCTGATGAATGGGGATGCAACGAAAGAGGTGTGTTCGTCTAGAGAGGTATGTAAGTCCAGAGAGAACTGGCGCTCTACTCTCTCTGCCTATCGTGACTGGGCGTACGTATAATAAAGACCTATAGTTTTCTAACAGACCAACTGATAGACCAAAGGAGTTTCTTTCTACGAACGCTCAGGCTGTGGAATGAGCTCTCCGTTGGGGTTTTCCCTGGAGAGTACAGCATGGAGTTATTAAAGAAGGATGTGAAAAGATTCCTGCAGGATCGTAAGAGCGCGATCGATACTTAGTATTGCAATCGTCCATAGGCGACGGTAAGCGCTTACCATCAGGCGGACTGCACGCTTTTTGCCACCCGTGTGGTATAAAAAAGAAAGATATATTAGTATTTTCAGGAATTCGTAACATCACTACAAAATAACAGGTCATGGACTCTGGTTTACGACGCGATTTTATGGTAGCTTTTATTGAAAAGATGACCAAATAGGTTTTTAATAGTGTTCATTATTGAATAACCTTTAAGAGGTACAACTACATATATACTATGTGTAAATGACATTTGATAAAGGTACTACACGTTTGCATCGACATAAAATGTATTAAAATTAAGTGTATTACAAGTAATATTATTGGATATAGTCGTGCGGGCAGTGACGTCCGAGAGGCTTAAGTAATCGCCTGTAAAGTAAAGACTGCAAGTTAGAACCAGCCAGTCTGTACCAGTTTTCTGGACTTATGTGCCGTGATTTTTCACACCATGGGGTCAGCGGTGAAGAAAAAATTCGTGGGGAAATCTTGCAAGTGGCACGCGCCGGCGCTTGCAAGGAACGGGTTCTTACAAAGCAAGCGGCACGTCAATCAGTAGACAAACAGCCATCCGACCGCGGTTTTCTCCCATGTACCTAGGAACACAGTAGAGCCACATCCCGTGAAACTTCCCAGACAACTTTCCACGCAGACATAAGTGCAGGACGTCGATTATAGTCGCTTACATACTCGTTAATGGATAGTAATCGCTTTGAATCGAATACGTTTGTTAATACACACTCGCTCAAAGTAATCTTACCTTTGTTAAATTCTCTCTGTAATATAATAATAATAATAATAATAATATATCGTCACGCCTTCCCACAAGGGTCCCCGAAGGGGTAGGCAGAGGTGTATAGGTAATACTCACACACCCACTTTCCGCCAGAGGTATATTAGGTGCCAACGTGACAGATGGCGAGTCCATCGCCGTTACTCCAGCACGACTATACATACGCCTTTGAATTTCTTCTCAGACGTATGCAGGTTTCCTATCGATGTTTTTCTTCACCGTAAAGCTCATGGTGTGACTAATCACTGTACTTAAGTTCAGAAAAACTCATTGGTACAGTCGGGATTCGAACTTGCGACCTTTGCGTCGCAGGTCTCGAACCACTCGGCCACCACGGCTCTCTGTAATATGGTGTAGTTATATCCTTTTTATAGTTATATCTTATCTATAACAAGGTTATTATTGTTATAATGTATTTGTTTAGGAACAGAAAACACAGTTATAGTTCTTATAGTTCAGTAGTAAGCAACTGTGCAAGATAAGGCACAGGGAGACCGTTACAACTACCTACATCAAATCGATCGGACGCTCAAGGACGGAAACGTCAAGAGTACTCGAAACCGATGAGCATGTATGAAGAGACTGATGAACGAAGCGAAAGAGGTATGTAAGTCCAGAGAGAACTGGCGCTCTATACTCTCTGCGTACCGTTAGGGACACGGCGTGATGATATGTATTTATGTATGTAGTATACGCAGAGACTAACAATAAATCGTGGCATGGGAACGTAAGAAATACTCGAAAAAGGCGAGCATGTATGAAGGCTTATAAAAGTAGGTAAAGCAAATGAGGTCTGTTTATAGGTATACTACCGGTAGCACATAGTTTGTGGTGTGACTAACTACATAAAGGCGTGAAGATAAAAAAACTTTGAAGCTTATCAGATCATCTGTTTCGGAAGTAATTATGCAGTGGTGGTCGAGGCAGTCATAGGTCACGATTATCGATATCCGTTATAGCATGTATCGATACAATTGGATCGCAAGGATAACGTTCGACATAATTAATTGCTATGTTTATCGATATCGATGAAGGCGATGTATTTATAGGATATATTTTTATGAAATCAAATTGTACGTGGATAGATCTGCGGGCACAACTAGTGACGCGTACGTGAAGTAAAGTAATCAGTTATCATAATCTAAGGTATTAGATAATACAAAGGCGTATGTATAGTCGTGCTTGAGTAACGGCGATGGACTCGCCATCTGTCACGTTGGCACCTAATATACCTCTGGCGGAAAGTGGGTGTGTGGGTATTACCTATACACCTCTGCCTACCCCTTCGAGGACCCTTGTGGGAAGGCGTGAGGATATATATAAGGTATTATGCGCGCATTGCCGACTTTATGTTGAACGGACTTACTTTGCGTTAAAAGAACGATCTGATCCCACTCCTACCAGTACGGCCATTGAGAATTTTTAGACACGTGATGAAATTCTAATAAACGCTTACAAATGCTAACAAAAATATATTAGGTAAGGTATATTAGAATATTTCCGTTTTGCAACATCCGCTCGTGTTAAGTCCAAAACCTTATATTGCAGTCACGTTAAAATAATTTCCTCATAATTCTTTACGATTCCATAATTCAATTGAAATTATGTCATTGATAATTAGCCTTTATTTTAATGTAGCAAGGTGCGTTTTCTACTTAGCAAGAAATGTACGCATACTAGTTGCGTACAGTTCGACTGGTAAATAGACCGAAACTTCCAAGAAACGTGATAAAGTATTGGTCAAAATTTTTGTTTGCTTTTTAATATTGTCTTCAATTGTGGTAACTTAACAAAAGAAAAGAATAATATTCAAAGCACGATCACTATGATTTTACAATAGGTCTGAAATTAAATATAATTAATCTATGGAAAGCAATGAGCAAAGAGGTTGGTAAGTGGAATAAAAGTAGACAAACCCAAAAAAATACACAGGTTCTATTGTTGAAAGCCGCTAAGGTATAAATACTTGTTTATCACACAAATATCAAGATTCGTAGTCAGGAGCTTTGAGCCGTCTAGGCACGATCGGGTCATAACAGGAAGTTTGCCAAAAAACAATATTACTAGCCTTTAGAAAAGCTATTGTTTTATGTCACAATAAATGCGAATAACGTTAAACAAAATTATGTTACTGGCCATCACGAAACCCGATATAATTTTTTTGAATTAGTTTAAAAAAAATAACATGTTCCAATAAACGTCAATAAAGTTTGAATTGCGAATGTTCCATACAATTGCAGCCTACTCATGTGGCGATACAAAACAATATGACAATGGGCCGCACCATAATACTGCACCGCTACTACAATCATAACTTATATAATATCTTTACGCCTTCCCACAAGGGTACCCAAAGGGGTACGCAGAGGTGTATAGGAAGTAGCCACACACCCACTTTCCAGACTACCAGAGATATATTCGATGACAGATGGCGAGTCCATTGCCGTTAACAAGCACGACTTTACATACGCATTTGAATGTCTCGATGTTTTCCCTCACTCGTGATGTGATCACTTAAGTTCAGAAAACTCACTGGTACAGTCGGAATTCGTACTTGCAGTCTTTATGTCGCAGACAACTACACATACCACTCTACCACCACGGCTGCATCATAATTCAAGAGTGCGAAAAGATAACAATGTCATGTAAACATTCTTGAATTATAATTGTAGTAAGCAGGTCATGTTAGGACTCTAGATTTTCTCATTCCAACTTACCACGAGTAATAAAGCCAAGGATAGTTCGTGTTTACAAGCGTTAGTCTATCACCGAATTGCGAAAACTACCTTATAAAGCCTCCAAAGCCTTCGAACATGATCTTGGAATTTCCTCGTGACATTTGGTAATCTTGTCCCGCAATACATAATTCATGGCTTTGT
>JACCPG010008730.1:0-22704 GCA_016069955.1 Drepana arcuata
TGAAATGAGCATAACATGCACCGTGCTATCTTCAACAATTCTAAGGTACGTCACAGCACAATAGCCCAAGGTAGAAGCATCTGCAAACCCATGAACTTCGATGTTTTTATTATTATCAGTCGTAGTTTGAAGCCATCGTTGTATTTTAATATTTTGTAAATTAATTAACTCCATCCTGAATTTTGTCCACTCCTCGCTCAAGCTTGCAGGAAGTTCCTCATCCCAGTTTAAATTACATGCCCATAATTTTTGTATAAGTATCTTTGCTGTCATAATAACCGGGGAAAGCCATCCGAACGGGTCAAAGAGACTGGCCACATCAGACAGAATTAATCTCTTCGTTATAGGATATCTCATTTCAGGTAAGTTCACTGTGATGTTGAAGGTGTCATCAATTCTATCCCATGTTAATCCCAATATTCTTATGATTTTATCAAGTTTAATGTTTATTGTATCTATTGTGTTATTTTCTTCACGTAAAAACTCCAAAATTTCATCTGAATTACTCGACCATTTTTGCATTTTAAATCCGCCTCTTTTTAGAATTATTTTCATTTCTTCACACATTTTCATTGTCTCTTGTATACTATCATTTCCTGCCATGAAATCATCCATATAGAATGAACTTTTAACTATAGAAGCAGTATCAGGAAACTCATGTGCTTCATCATCAGCCAATTGATTTAGGGTTCGTACAGCTAGATAAGGAGCTGCAGCTGTACCGAACGTTACTGTATTTAGTTTATAACTTTTGAGTTCATCTTCTTGATTATTTCGCCATACTATGCATTGTAAATTTCGGTGTTCTTCAGTCATCATTACCATTCGATACATTTTTACAATATCGCCTACAACGCATATTTTGTGTCTTCTCCAATTTATAACTAAGCTTCTGAGATCAGGCTGTAATACTGGTCCAACCAGCATTGTATCATTAAGGGACTTATTATTAGAACCCTTAGCACTGGCATCAAAAACTACACGAACCTTACTAGTATCCTTATCTTCCCGTATCACAGCGTGATGAGGTAAATATATTTTGTTTATATCAGAAGGTGATTCGATTTCCTTCATATGACCCATTTGTATATATTCATGAATTACCTTTGTATATTCCAGTTTTAATTTTTGATCTCTTTGAAATCTTTTTTCTAAATGATTAAATCGCACTATAGCCTTTTGTTTTGTATCTCCAATTGCTTTAATTGTTTCTTCTGTGCTCTGCTTCAGTGGTAACTGAACTATGTATCGTCCACTATCTTCTCTTTTAGTGGTTGTCTTAAATATTTGTTCACACTTCTCTTCATCCCTTGTTAGTATCTTCTTTTTTGTGTATGAATTTGTTTCTATTTCCCAAAATTTTCTTAACATGTCATTGTCTTCTGTAATCATTCTTGTAACATGTAGTGTGATCAGATTATGTTCCCTTTTTTCCATTTTGTTCTCCTTTTGACCTGACAGTATCCACCCCAAGCTTGTTTTCTGTGCCACTATGCCATCAGGCAGTTTAATTAATCCTTCTTCTATAATTTTGCAGAAAACGTTGGCTCCGAGCAACATATCGATATTACTCGGTGTATTATATGTCGGGTCAGCTAATTCTAATGTTTGGAGCTTTGACCAGTTCATCGTGATGTGTTTCGAAGGAAGGCTTGTTGATATTTTCTTTAAAATGTATGCCTTCACTTGAATTGTGTCAATTCTATTAAATCTCGATGTAACTGATAAGTTAACCAAATGTTTGATAGGTACCTGAGTTCCTTCTCCCACTCCAGAGACTACACCGCTTATATTAGTTTTCACAAGGCCTAAGAGGTCAACGACCTTTGCTGACACGAATGAAGCCTCTGATCCTTGGTCAATTAAAGCACGAAGTATGTGTGTGTCTCCATTCCTCGATGTAACTTGTACTTGTGCTGTGGCTAATATCACTTCATGACCAGTTTGTTTTTGAGAGAAATGTGCGGTTGTAATTGTTTGTTTGTTTTCTTGTTGGGAATGTTGTGCGGGTGCAACTCTCTCTTGACTTGTTTGTCTGATTTCATGTAATAGAGAATGATGTCTTCTTCTGCAGACTCGGCAGGACGTCCTCTGCTTACAGGTATAAACGTTATGGTTTGGTACGAGGCAGTTGTAACATAAATTATTCTTCTTCACAAAATCTCTTCTTCCTTCTATGGATTGTTTTATAAAATCTTTACAATTGAATATAAAGTGACTACCCTTGCAATAGCTACATGATCTTGTAATTAAACACGCATTTTCATTGTCTTCAGCTCTGATGTGAAATGCTTTATGGGGCTGTGTTCTCTCTCGCGAATATGTAGGTATAGGAGCTACCAGTTCTAGTGTGCGAAACTTAGATTCAAGAAATCCCTTCATCTGCTTCCACGTTGACAACTCCTCAGTATTCTCGCTATGCGCATGTTCTTCCCAGTCCTTAAGTGACTCTGTGTCCAATTTCTGCGATATCAGAAATACGATTACAGGATCCCAAGAGTCAGTTGTTATGTTCAAATTATTCAAACTGTTAATACATTCCGTCGTAGTATCGAGTAATGATTTAATTTGTCCAGCTGTCTGGTTGATCATCCTTTTTTGTCCCCATAAGCGTTTTAGAAGCGAAGTCACGATCATTTTTTTATTGCCGAAGCGTCCTCGAAGTAGTTCCCATGCTTGTATATAGTTGTTCTCAGTTATTTGTATGTGTCGTAATAACATTTCAGCTTCACCACAAACACTTGTTTTCAGGTAGTGTAACTTTTGAACATTGCTCAATTTTGTGTTATGTACGAGCGCTGTGAACAAATCTTGATAGGTGGGCCAATCTTCATATTTACCCGAAAACGAGGGTAGCTGTATTCTAGGTAATCGAGATAGTGATAGCTGACCGTCGTGTGGTTCGATGGACATATTACAAGTACTTTCACCTTTATGTTGCGATGCCATAGTTGATAAAAGATCCGTCATATCACCTTGTAGACACAAATATTGTTCTTCATGTTTATAAAATTCTTCGTTAACAAAATATGACAATATTCCCTTTTGTTCCTTTGGTGTGCACCTATTCAGGGCGTTATGTGCTTGTTTGAATGTGTCCCAGTAGTCTTCAATCGTTTTTAACCTTGCTTTTACATAACCTGCTGTCAGCCTTATTTTTGGACACTTCTTTATATTTACTTGCGCCTTTTGTATCATACTAGCCATATCTTCTAATGTAGATAATAGTGCACTCTGTTCCGCAGTTGGTAATGCCATTTTTAGTATCAAAACAATCCAATATTTGCACAAATAATGTTAAATCTCCACGTATTGATTATTGTTCGTAATTTTTCTTAATGAACTGCACTCGTCCTCACGTTATCTATGGAATGCGATTCTTTTGTTCTCGAGTCGTCACCGAGCCCACCGGCCGCTCTATTAATCGATCCGGCTCGTTTTGGACCATATGTTCATGTTGTTAAGGTTCACTTTGCTTTAAGAGCGGGTTGAATTGAAACAAACGTCTTCTCTGGTTGAATGTTTAATTTGCACTAAAATTTCTACCTACATTTTATGCAGTTAAATTTGTATCGGACAATATATTTGCGGCGAAAAGAAGAATTTAGCTACACATCTGTCTTCACCTTAGAGGAAGACGTGGTGAAATTTATTTCGTTGATAATACGTCTTGTTTCCACATCATATTGTCATATCTCATTTTCATATCGATTTTTGCCCTCTACCAAGGATTTTATAGTGAAAATTTTTCTGAAAATGTGTGAATAATATGAATCTTAATTATAAATCATAGTCGTATACATATTCTAAGTATTACGCCGATCATTTATTCAATCCTCAAAGGCTGAATATCAGTCAGCTGCAGCGTTTAACGAAGACCAAGTAAGTTGAGCAGTTTAATTAAAGTTTTATTAATTCACTAGCGACCGCCCGCGGATTCTCTTGTTGTGGTTGCAAAAGCAGCTCAAAGGAAACTAATCTGGTATGGAATTCTGATGGAAGCTAATTAGTTGCCAGTGCATATGTACCTATTATTTAAAATAATTACGATTAAAGGCTATTGCTAATATGTTGTTATACATTAACGAAATTAGCAATTAGCTTTGAAATTGATAAGGTACATACATACATTTACTTGAAATCTATAAAAGTACCTTCGTAGCCAAGAGTAGAATATTTATATTATTCTAAGTAGGCATCTGCGATCAAAGTTGTAGGTTTCACTAGTATTCAGTACTAATGAGTTCTCTGAACTTTAGTACTCACACCACGAGCTTTACGTAGAAGGAAATTATTATGATAAAACCCGCGTCAGAACTGGAATATGTGTCTAAAGTTCGACAGCTGACTCGCCAACTCGAAATATACTAGCTTTTATTCCTTCGGGGATCCTTGTGGGCCAAGTGTGCTCATATACAAGATTTGTAGGTACTGGGAAAAAAATCCGATATAGGAATTGCCGTGTTAAATTGACCAGTAGGTAAATTCGTTTAAGCAATTCCTTTTTGTGCTGTGAGGTACTTGGTTAGCTAATTGTCATTCACCTCACGTAATATTTCCGTTATTCTATCAAAGGTGGACGAAGGCTGACACGGGTGCGTCCTGGCGCGATACATAATTATATTCCTCCGACTCCTTTACGACATGCTCAACAAAGCGTGTGGATTTATATGCACTTACATGAGCATGCCTCAGTTTGCCTATTATTCAAGCCAAGCTATAAATATGAATGTTGGGAGATTTGGCTTTTAAAATTCCTTAAAATGCAGCTTGAGTTGAATGCATTTTAACACATTTATGCTTTGTGTCGAATATTGGTTTTAACCGCTTACCATCAGGCGGACCGCATGCTTGTTTGCCACGCTTGTGGAGTAAAAAAAAACAGATTTGTCAAATGTTGCCATTGGACTTTAAGGTCAGAATTTAAAAAAAATCTATAGAACGTACCTTTCTTTACGTCGACATCAGCATGCCTCACGGGGTAGAGTGAGAGAAGAGCGCCTATAGACTACTAGACTCTCATTTGCTTTATCTGCATTCATCAGTCTCTTGCATATATGTATTTATAATGTTCGCCGACTTCTCTTGACGTGTACAATCGATTTGATCTAGATTCTTCACCCATCTAATTAATACTTTCGTGTTTAATAAATGGGACAAACCTTGCAAGTATTTACTAATATCTTGCACATCTCGCTCAGAGAATCAGCATTGCTATCCAGCGTGGCAATGCTGCTAGTCTTCTTGGCACGTTGCCTCGGGATACCGATTTGGGACAAATATTTTATCTGTAAGTAGTTAGTTTCAACTGTTCTTTGTAAATATTACTAATTCTTGCACATCTGTAAAGTACAATAAAAGCCTTTTTTGCAATTATGGAATTTCACTTATCGCTCATTTGTATAGACCTTCTGTTCATATTCTGTCTAATTTGCACAAGCCAGTTAAAATAATATATCCAGTACATGCATGTATTGATGAGCAACTAATGTTATTTTTTGGCTTTCTCTGATTTACATAACCGGAAAAGGAAAACATCGAGAGGAAACCTGCATACGTCTGAGTAGAAATTCAAAAGGCGTATGTAATAGTCGTGCTTGAGTAGCGGCGATGGACTCGCCCTCTGTCACGTTGGCACCTAATATACCTCTGGCGGAAAGTGGGTGTGTGGGTATTACCTATACACCTCTGCCTACCCCTTCGGGGACCCTTGTGGGAAGGCGTGAGGATATATTATTATATTAGCATTTCTGTATCTTAATTAATCCCAATTCTCATTTATAACATTTTGAGACGGCATTAATTAAAGATAATGAATGAATGAAATATTTTACAGAAGCGCGCGCCAAATAGACCGATTAAATTTAGCAATTATCGAAGTAAAAATGTCTCTCTACTCTACTACTCACCTCTAAGCATCTCGTATTTACTGTCATTTGAATAAAGTAGCGGGACACAACTAGTGCCAGATGGCGAGTGAGTACCTACCTACATGGCACTTTCTTAAGCACGATTATACGACCACATACGTATTTAAATTTCTTCTCAATCGCGTGCAGGTTTTCCCTCGATGTTTTCCTTCACCATAAATGCCGTGGTGTGACTAATCATTGTACTTAAGTTCAGAAAAAAATCATTGGAACAGTCGGGATTCGAACTAGCAATCTTTGACTACTCGAACCACTCGGCCACCACGGCTCCTTCTTAATATTTTACTTTGCTAGGGATATGACTTTATGTAGTGAGGAGACTAAGCGCGATGATATTATGTAGAAACCTTTCATATCTTTCTAAATATTTACTTTATATTATATCTTAGTAATGAATCTACTTAGATAATAATAAATCAAACCATATCGCTCCTAAAATTACCCTTCAATTGTCGCGATCAAGAGCCGATCGATCCCTCGACGGCCGGATAATTCTGTTAGTCTGCATATTAACGAAATTGCATATTGACTTATACCCTGTCTGCTCTAACTTGGGTAGATAAGCTTGTAAAATAAATATAAATAAATATCCTCACGCCTTCCCACAAGGGTCCCCGAAGGAGTAGGCAGAGGTGTATAGGTAATACCCACATGCCCATGTATAGTCGGCAGAAAGAGAAGACGAGTGAGGGAGTGGCTATATATTTACTAACGGCAGTAGTTCTTTACGGTCACAATAAAATAATATTAATACAATTTATTTTTTGCAGGTATCTTGGCTGTACCTCTTTGAGGCTATGGCTATGTAAACATCAAGAAAAGCATATCATTTTTATGAAACTTGTTATGTTTTAAGCGGAATTGCCTCATGAAATTAGTTTCTCAAGTGTCATAAAGATTTTGATTATTGTTCCCAAGTCGAGCATTAAATATTAAGTTAAGTTATTAAGCTTAACAGGAAGTCCTTGGCATTAAATAAGCAATTGAGTATGAATCAGCAATGAATACCAGAATTATTATTAGTTATTGTTAGTCTAGGCACTTTTTCCACTTCTTGTAGGGAGACCACAAATTGTAGTTTAAAAATACTCAACCTTTTGAAAGTCATTTGAAACGGTAGTTTGACCGACTGCCCAGAACCGCTGTTTGACTGGGTCATATAGAAACCATTGACCCAACCCAATGCAAGTGACTGGTGGCGGTATGTAAACTGTTTGTATATGTTTCCTTCATATGAATAATAATGATAATAGCACCTAAAGAAAGGCTTCGCAGCTTTACAAGGAAAAAATTGCATTATTTTGAGAAGAAATTCACGTGAAGGTACACTTCAATATAAAATAATAGCTAATATACAAAAACGTAGTGCGTAAAAAAAATAACTGTTTCCAGGAACACACATATTATATGTAAGTCTAAATAAAAGCTATATATATATGATTTTCAGTATTAATATTTATGTATATTTCATGATGTAAAAATGGTAGTTCAATGAATTAAGAAATAATCTTGGGATAATTATATACCAATTGACCTAGTCGCTAAATAATCTAATAATGATATTAATACAGCGACGTCATTAGCTTGGTATTTCCGTCATCGTCAGAATTTTAAATTTCTACGTACATATAAGTATTACTGAAACTTGATCCTTTGTGCCCAAGAGATTGATGATCTGTGAGATCGCTTGATAAAGTTATTTCGATTTTGATGTATCGCCATAGAGCATAATACTGCTGGTTATCTGAACTCTAACATTTGAAACATTTTACTTACTCCAAAAAATTATTATACTTTTTTTTTTCGAAAAAAACCTTTTGAAATGTGAATTTCGTTTGCCTAAACCTATTCCATTACACACGAAAAGTTGCATATGACTTTACATAGAAGAGCTAAAAGTTAACAGAAAAACCGTGTACCGGCAAAAACTCGTTAAATCAATACCAACAATGTTTACACGTAGTCATAGCGAAACAGCGGGATTGGATATCGGCCAATAGCGCGCGATATCTACAACAAAGCCGTGACAACAGTGTGCACCTGTGCCTCTTATGTTCGGTCAATATACCAAACATTCCACGAACACAAATGTGCGTTGACAATGAATCTAGACGCGAAAAAGCTAGCCAACAATCTTTATGGAAGAGTTACCGCGCCGGCGGTCGAAAGATGCCGTGTAAACTTTTGCACGGACTTGGAAAAGTCCGTTTTGATGAGTAACTTCGAACGGCGCGGCTGGAATCAAGTTGGTCCTGACGATGAATGGAACTTCTATTGGGCGTCTACGCAAACTTGCAGGAATTTATTCAGCGTGGAAAGCGGATATCGGATGAACGACAATCAAATAATCAATCATTTTCCGAACCATTACGAGCTGTCCAGAAAAGATTTGCTCGTGAAAAATATAAAAAGGTATCGAAAAGAATTGGAGAGGGAAGGCAACCCTTTGTCGGAAAAGGCTGAAGTTGTATTGAGCGGGGGTCAGGTAGTGACGCGTTACGTTCATCTAGACTTCGTACCCGTGACCTTTGTACTACCGGCCGATTACAACATGTTTGTGGAGGAGTATCGAAAGTCACCGCAAAGCACTTGGATCATGAAACCATGTGGAAAATCGCAGGGCACAGGAATATTCCTTATAAACAAACTATCAAAACTGAAGAAATGGTCAAGAGAAGCGAAAACACCATTCCACCCGCAACTGACCAAAGAAAGCTATGTTATATCGAGATATATAGATAATCCTCTGCTAATAGGGGGCAAAAAGTTTGACCTGAGACTTTACGTGTTGGTGACTTCTTTCCGACCTCTGAAGGCTTATTTATTCCAACTCGGTTTTTGTAGGTTTTGTACTGTGAAATACGATACAAGTGTCACGGAATTGGATAACATGTACGTGCACCTCACTAACGTTAGTGTACAGAAACACGGAGGGGATTATAACAATATACACGGAGGGAAAATGAGTGTTCAAAATTTGAAGCTATTTTTAGAGGGTACTAGAGGCAGAGCTGTCACTGAGAAATTGTTTGCGGCGATGCAATGGTTGATTGTCCATTCGCTGAAAGCTGTTTCGTCAGTAATGGCGAACGATCGACATTGTTTCGAGTGCTACGGATACGACATAATAATAGATAATCAGCTGAAGCCGTGGTTGGTTGAAGTGAATGCATCGCCGTCGTTAACGTCTACGACAGTGAACGATCGCATCCTCAAGTATAAGCTGATTGATAATATATTATCGGTTGTAATGCCGCCAGATGGCGTGCCAGATGTGCGGTGGAATAAGCTACCAAGTGCTGATGCTCTTGGGAGCTTTGACTTGCTTATTGATGAAGAGCTTTTGGAAAAAGATGAGGCAGGACATTCTGGCGGTCGAGCCAAAAATAGTAAATATAAATGAAGAAATATTTAAATGTAATCACTCTTGAGGTACACATATTATGTAGGTATATCCTAATTAATGATACTAAGGAAAATTTGAACAGGTTCGCAAAAAAAATCACACGCACTTAAACCATTAAATTGAATTTGTGGAAGCTGTTGAACCATAAAAGACACTAAATCCTTTTTTTTATGTTTCATAGAAATATTATACAATTTCTAGATACTTATTACCTTGGCCCGATTCCACACAGATTGGCGTTGTCTCAATCTAGCAAAATGTGTACTATAGTTAGTAGAAAAGGTATGTGTAGGTAAGCAACGCGAAACTGGCCGCCGGTTAATATTGCATCACTTTTATCTACCGCTTAAACATGCTGTCGTGGGCAAAAACTTTAAAATGTCTGCCTTCGTGTTGCTTCAAATTGTTAGTCTTCGTCTACGGTGCCTAAACGTTGGAAGTGAATAAAATATTACAGAAAAAATTGCACATCCTGTTGAAAGCTATTTATTAAAACTTAAACAACTTATTGCATAAAATGTATAGTAGTTTAATTACCTTGTGTTTTATCAATGGCAAAAAACCCTTAAAACGTATTTTTATTTACGTATTTATGATTTGCTTTCTTTCATTGTGCCCCATTACATATTCGGGTAACTCTCCCATTTTCTTAGACATCCTATATATACAATTAAAATATTTACAAAGTTCGTAACAACAAATTTTCCGTGTTGTTCCATGATTACTGAGGACAGTAATCATTTTATTCAATTTCATATCAAGAAGGTGCGCCTTTATTCACCAATATTTGAGATGTATATTTGGGTACCATTAAGAGCTGTGAACAAAACAGAAATGAATGGAATTACGTGAAAACGTCAATTGGATAAAAGGACCTGTTTCAGAGGAAACATTTTTTTTTTGGAACGCTTTGAAGTATAATTTCAAAGCAATGAAGTAAGACGAAAATTTTATTTTGTATTAATATTCTATTCCAATCCTTAGACAAGCCGTCATCCGATGTCATCTATACGAATATTATAAAGAGGAAAGATTTGTATTTAAGTACGTAGTAAGTAAGTTTGTAAGTATGTTCGTAAGGAATTGTCTCAACCGTACTGGAACGATTTTAAAAATTCTTTTGAAAAAATTTGATATTACATTATCAATGATTAATATAGGTAATTTTAATTGATAAAAAATAATTATACAAAATTAAAAAAAAAATTACTACCCGTGCGAAGCCGAGACGGGCCGCTAGTACCTTATATTCAACTCAATAATGGTTTGTCAAATAGTAAAACTTTGCTGAAAACACACAAAACCAATAGTTGCCACGCAGGCAACTACTCGAACCACTCGGCAACCACATCTCTAGCGATATTCTTACGTAAATAATTTTATAAGTTAAATTGTTTTTGGTTTTCATTACAGAAGGGTTTCTGATGACTCTTCTTCTCAAACGTATGCAAGTTTTTTCGCTTGTAGTTACTGCTTTTTACTACGATTACTTTCCCGTAGTGGTTCGAGTTGTTGCCTGCAACACGAAGATTGCTAGTGCGAATGCGGACTGTACCAATTATTTTTTCTAAACTTAAGTACAGTGATTAGCCACACCACGAGCTTTATGTTAAAGGAAACATCGAGAGGAAACCTGCATAACTTGGGAAGAAATTCAAAGGAGTATGTATAGTCGTGCTTGATTAACGGCGATGAACTCTAAGTTGGCACCTAAAATGGCAGATAGATGGCAGAAAGATGGTGTGTGGGTTCTACCTATACGCCTTTTCTACTCCTTCGAGTCCACTGTGGGAAGGCGTTAGGATATAATATACTTTCCCGTAAAGCTCATGGTATGATAAATCAGTGTTGTCAGAAACTTGCCATCTTAACTTAGCTTGTATGTACATAAATACTTAAGCTGCTATGCCATCACGGCTATTTGAGTAAATTATTACTCATATGAATATAATATTTGTCAAGACGAAGTCATTATCAAAGTGTCAAACAATTAATCAATGACTTGTAACTAAGTCTTATTATTTTGAAGCTCTTTTAAGGGAAGTCTTAAGTCATCGTCGATACAATCAACTATTAAGAATTTGCTGATTCACGATTGAATGTGGCATGCGATAAGAAGCAACAAATATAAATTATGTATATGTTTATGGCATGGTGCAACTACGACTTGAAAATAATCGGTCAAACCCTGATGTGCTGTTTGATATCACTCAACAGTGTAAAAGAGGACGGATTTATAAAAAACACATATATTTGTCTCTGAAACATTCTTGGTATGGTAAGACCACGGTATAAAGCAGAATCGGCAGTATGCGAGCAATTCCCCTGGTATAGCAAGCGTCGATAGGCTGCGATAACCGCTTACCGCGGGCATGCTTGTTTACCATTTAAGTGGTACAAAAACTTTCCTATTAATACGAGTAGCAACGTACAAACTGCGCGTAAAGCATTAAAATCTTTGTAGATAGGCAATTCCGCGATCGATCGCCACTCCGATGCCCTCCTGAATATTTTAATGTCACGTTTTTCCCGAGGCTTAGGAGCTCTAACTTCGATTGAAAAATCCACGAAGTGCCGAGTCACCACCAAAGTTATTAATCACATTGCGGCAAACTCCACGCTAAGCTATACTACAATATCGAGGGCAGACACTGAATTTCACCTTTTGTGATGTGAATAGAATTTCAGCCGCCATTTCTGAACTCGTTATTGGTGTTGGGGGTCAATTATGGTAAATCTGTTCAAGATTAGTTAATTAAACGGCACAATGGCTGCAAGGAAAGCACATCTTGTGTCTATTAAAGTATAAATGCGTAAGTTTGTGAGAATGTTTGTTACCCAATCATATTGGAATGGCTGAACGGAATTAGACAGATATGATATTCATTAGATTAACACAGCATATGTATTATCATTCATCATCACATGAAATTAAATATTACGTGGCTGAAACCACGGGGCGTTTAGAGTATTATCATATGGAAATACGATATCTACGTACTACAGTATGGTTTGCAGTCTATTTGTGGGTTCAGTAACATTGTGACAAATAGCGAGACTGTAGTTCAAATGCTATCTTTCATTTTCAATTGATTGGAACTTCTAAAAACAACTGCCTCGTCACTAGAAGATAAAATATTGATTTGACAGTAAACAGTACGTAACTACCTCCCCTAAAACGTAGCTATGTGTGTATTCTGTAATTCCGGACTGAACGCCGACGCTCGACATCGGAATTGGCGGAAATTGCACTCAATTGGAGACATCGTCTCTAGCCTTCAAATTACGAATACCCACCACAGATAGAGTTAGGTCGATTGGTATGGAACTTTTTGGATGTCTGAATTGTATTCATGAATCGCGATATAAGCTATAGCCGTAAGTATAAGATAGAGCCGTGATGGCTGAGTGGTTAGATGAGTTTTCTGCAACGATCAGTTGCAGCATCTACATTAATCAGCTTGTAATTATAGAATCGTAAGGGTAATTAATTAAACCTGTATATGATTAAGATAAAAGTCATGATGGTATAAATATTAGGGCTTGATAAGCTGCGACTGACCCGCCAAATGCCATCACCCAAATATATCTCTGTCGAAAAGAGATTTTGATCCACCTCTGCCTACCCCTCAGGGATCCTTGTTGAATGCTGTCATATCACTAAACCGATCGTGTTCAGCCTATTACCTTGATTTTTCTGCCCCTAATCTTTTGCATACCACACGGTTTGGCAGACGAGCATGCGGTCCGCCTGATGGTAAGTGGTTACCGCCGCCTATGGACGCTTGCAACACCAGTGTATCGATCGCGCGCTGCCGACTCTGCAGGAATCGTTTCACACCCCTCTTAAAGAGCTCCATGCTGTACTCTACCTCTGGGAAAACCTCAACGGGAGCTGTTGTGGAGCTGAGCGTTCGCGGAAGGAAACTCATCAACCAATCATTGTTCCACCCGAAAACATTATAAAAAGTTTGGGTTACTAAATTTAGTTTTTATAATTTTTTATATTTTTGAGGATGTTAAGATCATAAATCCGAAGTTCAATGAAGCCTAAGAATAAATAAAAAGTGACCAATAAAAATAACCAAATCATCCGATATCTGGAGCCAATACCAAGCTATAGTCACCATGAAACGGTTGCAGTTGAGTCGTAAATTCAAGTCGCACGTGCCTTACCGCCAAAAGCAATTTCGCCTCGGAACTCAGAAAACTATGGATTAATCTACCTTGCCTTTTGTTCTAAAATGTCGCGAGTTTGGTCTCCGCTCATGCATTTGTGTGCCACACAAAGGAAATGAGAAGCTTCTAATATTATAATACGTAGTACTAATATTTACATAATGTACAAGCTAGATTTTAGAGCGTAGTCAGTCTCTCATAGATCTACAGATCTCTTTACCTTTTTCCAAATTCATCAGTATCTTCATTCATGCCCACGGTCGAAACCGGCGGCTATGTAATTAGGTAAAGATTAATTTTGTATATTCCTTGTGGGAAATTAGAGGAATACATAAATGCATTAACGCTCTATCGCTTACGCTGTATCGCTCTATCTGCGCGGAACACATCGCTGTTTACACATATTTTTTCCAATTACTATAGATTCAATTTAAATAACGTCTTTATATTCACGTTTCTATATGCGAAGAATCACGTAGGTGGGAGTACATACTCATCTAATTTATGTCAATATTTACATTGTATATTGGATAGTACTATGGTTTCCTACAGGTCGACATGTAGAGGTTTTTTGTAGATCCGCTATTTGATACAAGTAATCACAGCTCACTCTATATTGTCTCATGTCAAATGGCAATCAATAGTTTCTTCCTTTTAGGACAAAGCATTAGCACGAGCAGTAGCTTTAAACATAGGCTCAACATCTGCGTGTAAATTTCAATCCTCAACTATTGCACAGTTAACTTACATGTTGAGCTGAAATGTACTTGAACTATAAATGTAGGTAAAGTCCTAATTTTGTTCGTTATATAACGTGTATACCTACTCGTTTTACTACCTCAGGTTATGGCAGGGAAGCTTTATTACAATCACCGCAGCGTCAAGCGTGGGTGTACATTAATCAGTGCAATAACACTCTATATAACATGGTATTGCTATTAATTTCCGAGTATCGGTCAACCTACTGATGTATTAAACCACACGGTGCTCGCACAGGGTGTTGTAGTAAAGTGAGCTCTATCGCAAAAGGACTCGAGAGTGGAAAATTAATAGTCGGTATTCCTTTTAACCTTATAACAAACACATATTAACGATTTTGTATGGCAAGCAAACAACTAAATAGACCCAAAAGATGGTAAGATGGCTGAAATGCAACTTAAGTAGTGGTTGTTAGTAGCGCTTGATTGCGAAGAGTGGAAAGAGAAAAGAGGACAGGTCTTTGCTCAACAAAGGAATTAAAGAGGATAATAAAAGAAACTTTAATATAATATATCCTCACGCCTTCACACAAGGGTCCCCGAAGGGGTAGGCAGAGGTGTATAGGTAACACCCACACACCCACTTTCCGCCAGAGGTATATTAGGTGCCAACGTGACAGATGGCGAGTCCATCGCCGTTACTCAAGCACGACTATACATACGCCTTTTGAATTTCTTCTCAGACGTATGCGGGTTTCCTCTCGATGTTTTCCTTCACCGTAAAGCTCGTGGTGTGACTAATCACTGTACTTAAGTTTAGAAAAACTCATTGGTACAGTCGGGATTCGAACTTGCGACCTTTGCGTCGCAGGCAACTGCTCGAACCACTCGGCCACCACAGCTCTTAAAGAAACTTTTTCTTAGTATTATTATCTTAATAGACTACCTTCACACCTTTCAAAAGAATTGAAATTTCGAACAGAAAATGAGCACGAAATTTACGCATAGTAAATATTTACGAAATGTCAAATTATAAATTTATCTCATCAGCGTATTTTCTTGTTCAAACGAAGAGCCATTTCTAACGTGGGCCGTTGTAGGCACTTTAATTGGAATTGCGTTGACACTGGCTGCCAATTCGTCAATTATATCTGCCGTTCCATTCAGGGACTTGATTAGCTATCAGCAAATAGAACGACGAACTGCTAACCTACTATCTAGCTAGATATTTGATATATATATATATATATATATATGGTCGCCTTTTCTCTTTCTCAGATTTGCTTAGTTGCCTAAGTGACATGTTGTGAGGCAGACTTCAAACACGACCTGATATACATAAATCTTTTAAATTCTTACTCTTATTCTTGAAACGACTAGCAACCACGACGATCTAAACGAATAGGTATTCGATTTAAATTAAAAACTGAAAAACTGTTTATCCTTCTCTTCTTGAATGTCTATTATCTCAGTGATAACTTTCAGCATTCTAATGCAAATTTAATAATCAGTGTTTTTATGTTGCTTCAGGTACCTGTTTCGACCATTTATTCGAGGAAGTTATAATCTTCAGTCCTTGACCCGACGAAATACGACGAAATAATAAATATATTTCCATCTTTTTTTGGAGGTGAAGTGGGGTCTAAATTGGGGTACTGTCTAATGGATCGTGGAAACAGTCGAGGCCCCTTCTGATTGCGAAGCAGCAAATGGAGTGTTGTTTGATTCGCTTGTCAGCACTTTTGTATGTGTTTAATAACTCCGTATAACGATATTCAATAAACTAATTTTCTTTTCTATTCCCTGTCTCTTTCCGTCAAGTTAATAATGGCAGTAGCATTAAATGCGAATCTACTAATACTAACATACAAGTTATTTATTGCCTAAAATTATCTGCAGGGATGGCTAGAATCGTAGTTTTACGGGTTGTTTACTATAAATAATACATATAATCTTGAAGCATTCATACAAAGGTTTCTGAAGAAGTAGATAACACCTATTGTTACAGCGCCCCCTGTCATCAAAGATTTTATGGGTAATCTACAAAGGAACTATAATTATATGCGTATCCGTTTGGGAAGCCATGCAGGTTTTTTTATGTCTTACTGTACTGTACTGTAGTTGTCCCGCCCAGCTTCGCTTGGGTTAAAAAAATAAAAGTCACAGACCCAGTGGCGCCACCTATCGGATCCAACTGTGAATCTAAACCATTCTCGAATCCACCTGAAGAATCACAGAAATTTCATTAAAATCGGTCCAGCCGTTTATGATTCTATAAATGACACACAGACAAACATTCATTTATATATATGTAGATATAACCTACCATTACAGAAACTTTGTACAAAATAGGAAACGCGTACAAAATTGACACGGAGAGCAGAAGGGACAACCCTATCCCTCGTCATACAACTGTCATCCTATTTTGATGGCGATCTTTTGATTGCGTTGTGGTGCCACGGCTGCCACTGTTGGGCGCTGATATAACTTTTATTTTGCTTACAATCTCGCGCTTTTCTGGCAACTATTTACTTCGAACATCCGGGTATCTGAATTATCTATAGCTTAATGTTGCGTGTTTGACTCTCGCATGTATTTTTTGTTTTATTTAGGAATTTTAGGAACACAAACAGTCAGTCTCACGAACAAACCAAAGGCTTATATTAATATTAGTTGTGTATAAACAAACACTGTCCACAGCTAACATTATTTCTGTTATTCCTAAATATGAAGGATCACAGATGTTTGTTAACCGGAAAATAAATAGTCATTGTCACGGTTTCAACACCCCAATACAAAAATGTATTCTTTTGTGAGCTCGTATTAGTCTTGCTGTACGACATCAAGTGTTAAATAGTAGTCTTTGTACGACATGTTGATTTTATTTTAATTAGTCAGTGTGCACGTTAGGCCCAGGCGCTGTTCCAAGTGAGTCTTGACAAACGATTACACGTACAACTGACACGTACATTGACAATTACTTTGGACAACTGATATCCTATAAAACGTCAATGAAGTGCTGTGCTGACATTTCTAATAAAATAAGTGAAGTCGTATACCCCTAAAATAATTATCTCTAACATAAATAGGTAGTCAACACAATAGTAAAAAAAATATAGGTATAAGTTAGAACCGCGCCACTGGTTCGGTTTTTCGGGGTATATTCTAACAATCAGTGGATGGTTAGAATATAACCCGAACCAGTACCAGAACCATCAACGCAAATAGCACCCAAAACACTTATTGGGTGCTATTTGCGTTGATGAAGGTCCCAAACATATTTTTTCTCATATTATATCTTCCATGTACAGACAGCGATACGTATTTTTTTTATTCCAGGTATTTTACATTAACAAAGTGTCATGTAAATTAAGTATGCGACATCTTTATACTAAAATATCTAATAACTGTCCTGAAACAAAAACGAATAATGCACACGGCCTTTGTACGAAATAATTACGTAGGTTGTAATATTTTTCACGTGAAAATAACATAAAAGGTGAAAATACGACATTAACGTATACATTTTTTCCCTAAAGCTCTAACATTATTTTGTGAATATTTCGCGTTTGTTTGAGATGCTGTAAAACCATACAATGAGCGTACAATAAGCGTAGTTTACAGAGAAATGACACAACAAACGAAGGAAAAGAAAATATTGAACAAGATTTCCTCGGGGGATTGAAGTCGCCTACACTAAAATTGGATGGTAAACTGAAGACACAATGGGTTTTATTCTTTTTACCTCAACGCTCGGCGAGAACGACCAGCCCCGTCGTGAAAAAACACTCAATGCGCGAACATCAATCACAAAATCCACGGTTTACGTGATTTACTTTCAAGAGCATCTACTTTATATAATGTGTATGTAGTGGGTATTCTACGAATAGTATTACCGTTAAAGTGTGTGTGTGTGTGTGTATATATAGACTGTTGGTGGCTCAACTATTCATACACCAACGGCTGAATGGATAACAGTTAATTTTGTAACAGAAGTAGCTTTATCCAGGTCATTAGTATAATATAAAAAATATTAATTTATTTTAAAAAAGCCGTGGTTGCCGAGTAGTTGCCTGCAACACAAAGATTGCAAGTTCGAATCCTGACTGTAGCAATGAGTTTTTCGGAAATGATGTACAGAGATTAGTTACACCACGAGCTTTATATCCTTCATACGTTTGAGAAGAAGGCGTACATACGAGTATGTGTAGTCGTGCTTGAGTAATGGCGATGGACTCGCCATCTGTCACGTTGGCATCAAAGATAAATCTCTGGTGGAAAGTTGGGTGTATGGGTATTACCTGTACACCTCTGCCTACCCCTAAGGGTCCCTTGTGGGAAGTATTATTGGTTCTTGTAATAACGGTGTTATAAGGCTATAGTTACAAACGACGAAACAGATCGTTATTAAATAGTTCAGATTGCATATAGTTTTGTCTTCCAATGTATGTGTAATTGAGGTAGGTCATTGCTAGTAAAAAGGGTTAAAGGTCTGCTTTATTTCGGAGCCATAACGATTATTAAGGTTGACAATCCCCAATGAGCATATTTATTGTATGTCAACATTGGCACAGTTAATACCTTATAAATGCAAGTTTTGTTTAAAAAATATATATAGCATGAGGCTTGTCTACTTTTGACTAAATCTAGTTATAATTAATATGTAATCTAATATGTGATATTAATATCTGTAATCTAAATACGTGAATGAGTTTATATGTTTGCAATATATAAACTCTTTCATGTATTTGACATAAAACTTAGTCATGACTTGAAATTTTAGAAACTAAAATGTCCACGATTGACATACTCAGTGACGTTCAAATTAGTACAACATTTTTTTCGATATTTATTTATTATTATTTTTGTAACATGTCTTCTACGTGCATTTATTAAGATATGACACAAGAACTTAAAAAGATATCAACGACAAACTATAGAAAATCACCAACTATGGAGAAAAGAGTGACTTACTGTACAGACCTAGAAAAGTCTGTCATAATGAGTAACTTCGAACGACGTGGTTGGACTCAAGTGGGTCCAGATGACGAGTGGAACTTCTACTGGTCATTCACCCAAAATTGTCGAAACATCTTCAGTATTGAAAGTGGGTACAGAATGAATGACAACCAATTGATTAACCACTTTCCCAATCACTATGAGCTATCCAGAAAAGATTTACTAGTAAAGAACATAAAAAGGTACAGAAAAGAGCTTGAAAGAGAAGGGAATCCATTGGCAGAAAAAATGGAAGTGCCACTGCCAAACGGACAAGTCGCAACGCGCCATATACACCTAGATTTTATCCCTGTCACCTATGTCTTACCAGCTGACTACAACATGTTTGTCGAAGAGTATAGAAAATCCCCGCAGAGTACTTGGATAATGAAACCTTGTGGAAAGTCACAAGGGGCGGGAATCTTCTTGATAAATAAACTTTCCAAACTAAAAAAGTGGTCGCGTGAAGCCAAAGCGCCATTTCACCCGCAGCTTAGCAATAAAGAAAGTTATGTTATATCGCGTTACATCGATAACCCCCTTTTGATTGGAGGCAAGAAATTCGATCTAAGGTTGTACGTATTGGTGACATCTTTCCGGCCATTGAAAGCTTATTTATTCCAGCATGGGTTCTGTAGATTTTGTACAGTCAAGTACGATACAAGTGTTACGGAATTGGACAATATGTACGTGCATTTAACCAATGTAAGCGTGCAGAGGCACGGGGGTGACTATAACAGTCTGCACGGTGGAAAAATGAGTATTCAAAACTTCCGCCTGTACTTGGAAGGAACTCGTGGGAGGTCTGTGACTGAAAAACTATTTGCTGAAATGCAATGGCTCATTGTACATTCTTTGAAAGCTGTTGCGCCAGTGATGGCAAACGATCGGCATTGTTTTGAATGCTATGGATACGATATAATTATCGACAATGCTCTGAAGCCTTGGCTTGTAGAGGTGAATGCATCTCCATCGTTGCAGTCCACTACTCATAACGATCGAATTCTAAAGTATAAACTTATTGATAATATTGTATCAGTGGTCGTTCCACCGGATGGTATACCAGACGCGAGATGGAATAAAATACCTGATGTCGAGGCCCTGGGTGACTTTGATCTACTTATAGATGAAGAGCTCATGGAAAGGGAAGACGCTAATTCTCGATACAACAAATTTCATCGTTTGAGGTCGTAACTTATTTTGAAAATTGGTTCTATTTGATAAATAAATTGTTTGGTAAAAAATTGCATTCCATACTTTTTAATTTACAAAGAAAAATTGAATACTCATAATTTGATGTCTACAAGAAAAATGTATTATATTTATTCCGTCGATTTAAGTCCTTGAACATCAGATCCTCGTCGATAAGTATTTGAAAATCCTTTAATGCTTCCTTTGTGGGTGTTTTGCTCCAGCGTGCATCAGGGATGCCATCCGGCGGCAACACTACAGATAAGAGATTATCCAAAAGGTTGGTCTTGAGAATCCTGTCGTTAACTGTTGTCGCTGTCATTGAAGGAGACGCGTTTACTTCTATGAGCCAGGGTTTAAGATTGTCATCTATGATGATGTCGTAACCGTAACACTCAAAGCAATGGCGGTCGTTTGATATAATAGGTGCTACCGCTTTTAATGAATGCACTATCAGCCATTGTATCTCTTCAAACAATCTTTCGGTCACTTTTCGACCACGGGTCCCTTGTAAATAGAGCTTCAAATTATGTAAGCCTAGCTTGCCTCCGTGCTGGCTATTATATTCGTCACCGTGTTTTTGAACGCTCACATTCGTTAAATGTACATACATATTATCTAGTTCTGTAACACTCGTGTCATACTTTATTGTGCAAAATCTACAAAACCCGTTTCGAAACATATAAGCCTTTAAAGGGCGGAAGGAAGTAACAAGAACATAAATCCTCAAATCGAATTTCTTCCCTCCGATCAAAAGCGGATTATCTATGTAGCGAGATATGACATAAGTATCTTTACTGGTGAGATGATGTTGCAAATATTTCTTTGATTCGCGAGACCATTTCTTCAGTTTGGAAAGCTTGTTTATGAGGAAAATGCCGGCACCTTGGGATTTACCGCACGGTTTTAGAATCCACGTTGTTTGTGGTTGTTTCCGGTACTCTTCAACGAACAAGTTGTAGTCTGACGGCAATACAAAAGTTGTAGGAATGAGGTCTAAATATAAATAACGAGAACTAAGCCGCCCGCTTGGAAGAGTGACTTCGACTTTTTCAGCAAGGGGATTGCATTCGCGTTCCAAATCCCTTCGGTATCTTTTTATATTTCTGACAAGTAGGTCTTTTCTAACCAATTCATAATGATTAGGGAAGTGGTTGATCAATTGATTGTCCTGGAGTCGGCTGCCACGATCTATGTTGAATAAGGTTCGACAGTTCAATGTATTTGACCAGTATACATTCCAATCTTCGTCTGGAGAAACTTGGTGCCAACCTCGTCTCAAGAAACTATTTATAACTATTGACTTTTCAAAGTCAGTACAGAAATTTATGCGCCGCGAATTTGTTTGGGTCGTATAACCGCTTGAAGATGCCGATACTTTTTTACTATAAGCCGACATCGCTGAGCTTATGAACTGAGAAAAAAATACTTTGATTTTAAGTTGAAATAACTGACTGACAATCTGTTTGGCCAACTTGATTAAGACGTAATTTATTAAATGTCAAACTAATAAATATTGAAAAGATCAAGGTAATCGTAAAAATTTAGATATTTAAAGATTTGTACATTTAATATTGCAAGTAGAATAAATATTTGTTTTGATTCATAGCCTTGAACATCCAGCATCTAATAATGGCTTGTTATCAGTAAGACCGATACATTGTACTATAGGTAAGCATTATTTAATCTATGGAAGTTGTAACCATTAATTGATCTATGGAGTCTTTATATTAATTTTAGGACTAATGATTACTTCATATTCATGTATTTTTATGATAAAAAATTATATTGATATTTAATATGTTAACCGATATTAAATATCAATACGTTTAATTTGTATAATGACAACACTAGATTGGCGGGAATGACGTGAGACGAGGCGGGAGATTTGCATTGTTCTAATATTGAATAAACATTTTTGCGGGAAACATTTGTTACTAAGTTGAAGACTAGTTGTGAAAAGCAGTAATAAATACGTCATTATTTCCAAAATCCTGCAGTTTTCCCTGAATTGAAGATCTGTATCCTTTCAGTACGTATCTCTGCCTACCCCTTCGGGTAACCCTGTGGGTAGGCGTGAAGGTATTATTATTAGCATAACATTGTTCTTGAATCCTTCAATTACCCTCAAGCAATATAGTAATGCATTTATAGGCACCCAGTGCTTATAAATTCATTAAATTATTAACGTCATATTGTGCTTATCTCCGCCCCGCCTCACCGTCTAATTCGGCAATAGTGTACTGTTACTGCCATTACAAACGCTCAGTGTGCGTCTTAACATCAATAATTTAACTCACTT
>JACCPG010008731.1:0-63212 GCA_016069955.1 Drepana arcuata
CTTCCGCCACAGTCGCTCAACGGGTGACCTTCTGGTATATCTCACGCACCGTTGGTCACTCGCCATTGAGAGTCAAGGTGAGGCATTAGCTGTTAGCTTGGATGTGGCGAAAGCGTTCGATCGGGTCTGGCATCGCGGTCTTCTATCAAAGCTTCCATCCTACGGACTGCCAGAGGGATTATGCAAATGGGTCGCCAGCTTTCTGTCCAGCAGATGCATAAAAGCCGTCGTTGACGGTAGCTGCTCCGAAAGCATGGACATTAATGCTGGAGTCCCGCAAGGCTCTGTGTTGTCCCCGACTCTGTTTCTTCTGCATATTAATGACATGCTTTCTATTGACGGCATTCATTGCTATGCAGACGACAGCACTGGGGACACTTACTACACGGGCCGTGCTAATCTCCCTCGTTCCACTGTGGAGGAAAGTCGCGAACGACTTGTGTCCGAAATCGCGAGTACACTTCGCAGTGTCTCCGATTGGGGTCGACTAAACCTAGTCCACTTCAACCCCACTAAGACACAAGTGTGCGCGTTCACTGCTAAAAAAACTCCATTCGCGGTGGCTCCACAATTCCAGAACACTCCCCTGAACATCTCGGAGAGCATTAGGATCCTTGGGGTCGATATTTCTAGCGACGTTCAGTTCCGTGGTCATTTGGAGGACAAGGCTAAGCTGGCGTCGAGGAAGCTCGGTGTGCTCAACAGGGCTAAGCAGTACTTCACATCTTCACAAAGACTGCAACTTTATAAGTCGCAAGTTCGGCCGCATATGGAGTACTGCTGCCACCTGTGGGCGGGAGCCCCTGGATACCAGCTAGGGCCTTTTGACGCGGTTCAGAAACGCGCCGCTAGAATTGTCGATGATCCTTTGCTCACAAGCGGCTTGGAATCACTAAGTCTGAGGAGAGACTTTGCCTCCCTGTGTGTGTTCTACCGCTTGTATAACGGGAAGTGTTCAGCAGAATTGTTCGACATGATGCCCACTTCCACCTTCTACCATCGCACCTCTCGCCATCGACGGGGAATTCATCCCCATACCTTGGAACCACAAAGGTCTCGCACTGTGCGCTTCCAAAGGAGTTTTCTTCCGCGAACGCTCAGGCTGTGGAATAAGCTCCCCGTTGAGGTTTTCCCTGGAGAGTACAGCATGGAGTTCTTCAAGAAGGGTGTGAAAAGATTCCTGCAGGGTCGGCAACGCGCGAGTGATAACCCTGGTATTGCAAGCGTCCATAGGCGGCGGTAACCGCTTACCATCAGGCGGACCGCATGCTTGTTTGCCACCCAAGTGGTATAAAAAAAAAAAAAAAAAAAAAAATAGTACTTTTATATATACGTAGTAGACGAGTAAATTAACTAGTTTTAAAATATAAATACAAAAAAGAAACAGAACTCCATTGTGATAAAAGTAGTGGGTAGCACGTAGGTTTACATAAATATCTAACCAAGTAGACGCTTCTCCATGCCTTTTTTGTTTGAAATTGCGTGTAAATAAAACAAAGATGTTGTGTCGCGATTTTTGGTAATAGACTATGCGCGTATAAAATACGATTTTTAGAAATTTATATAAATTATATATGTATGTTATGTATATGACGATTTGGTCAAGCTTAAAATAGTTATTGTAGAAATAGCTTTTCGGCGAAACAGGGTAAGCTTAAATGAGCTGAAACGGTAGCTGTATATATGTAAAAAAACTAAAATTAAATATAATTATAATAATAATATCTCTATATAGTTAATTACTTCAGTAAAGACCGTCCGTAAATTATCATCATCATCATCATATCATCACGCCAAGTCCCTAACGGGGTAGGCAGAGAGTATAGAGCGCCAGTTCTCTCTAGACTTACATACCTCTTTCGCTTCGTCCACATTCATCGGTCTCTTCATACATGCTCGTCGGTTTCGAGTACTCTTAACGTTCCCGTCCTTCAGAGTCCGATCTATTTGATCCAGGAAGTTGGAACGTGGCCTTCCTCTGCCTCTTCTTGCACACACTTTTGCTTTGTATATCTGTTTCGTCAATCTGTATCAATCCGTAAATTAATAAACTGTAGATAGACACACAGTTGAGGTCATAAGAGCAAGGGATACTTAAAGTTGTATATAATAAAAAACATTTTAAGGAAATATTATAGTATATAATAAAAGTAATCTAGACTAGGAAACATTCATATATTTGATACCTATTAATACTCTTGATAAATTTAAGTTTTCCTGTAGTTAATAATTTAATGACCTGATATTTGCTCACAACTATAGCTGTACATATATAATATAACAAAGCAAAATACGCTAGATCTCAACGGGACGGATGGCAAGTCTGTCACCACTTTTCAGTCATGACTTTGCATACTTTTTGTTGAAACTCTATAACAAGCTTTCTCACAATGTTTTCCTTCACAGAAAATCTCGTGGTGTGATAAATCAGTGTAGTTCAGATCAGAAAAACTCATCAGTACACACCGTCGTGGTGTGAATCTGGAGTATTAAGAGTATTACCAAGTGTAAAGCTACTACAATTCTCTGTATGGAGACAAATTTGGGATTTGTGGACTTATTATAATAATATAATAATAAAGCACAAATACTTATTCCTAAGTATTTGTGCTTTATTCCTTAAATACAGCAACAACTTCACGTAGTAAATATTTCGTCCAATTGCGAATTGATTTGATGTCATTGTTAGGTTCGTTAACAAAACGAGGTCATAAAACATAGATATGTTTATTTAGTTTATTTTATTAAGAAGACTTCGTATTTGCGAAATTAAAAAAAAAATAGCAAAAGTGTGTGCAAGAAGAGGCAGAGGAAGGCCACGTTACAACTACCTGGATCAAATAGATCGGACTCTGAAGGACGGGAACGTTAAGAGTACCCGAAACCGACGAGCATGTATGAAGAATCTGATGAATGTGGACGAAGCGAAAGAGGTATGTAAGTCTAGAGAGAACTGGCGCTCCATACTCTCTGCCTACCCCGTTAGGGACTTGGCGTGATGATATGTATGTATGTATGTATGTAAAAAAAAATTACTTATAGCTGGCGGCGATATCAAGAAGTGTTTTCTCCCTTTGCGAGTACGGGATGGATGTGGATCCGAAATGTTGATACCATTCAGATATATTATGGTACTAACGGGAAGTATGGCAAGCGAACCGCCGTCAGTTGAGCACGATTAAACACGTCTTTGAAATTAATCTCAGACGTATCCATGTTTCCTTTCAAGACTTGCCTTCACTGTAAAACACTGCAAGGCGTAGCTAGCTGATTGCTTAGTACTTTGTATTGTGACCGTTTTTAATGACAGCAAAGCGTAGGGAAATGTTCAATTTTCATTAAAGTGTACTTAGAATTGGAGTAAGAGAAGAGGAGTATCGCTCAGACGTTGCTGGACAGACAGGAATCTTTTTGAACCCTATTTAAACCGCTCCATGTTTTACTCCCTTGCACAACGAAGAGTTCATTGCACGGGGAGTTGGTTCTATGACAATATATGAATAACCATCGATGACCATAGTGCCATAGTCGAAGCCCTGATCATACCGTCGTCAACTTAGCATGTTACTTGGCTCGTCTTATCTATATGCGGTGAGGTTTTCAGAATATAAGAAGTTCCACATCAGCGCATTGTTCTGG
This sequence comes from Drepana arcuata, assembly GCA_016069955.1. NCBI lineage: Eukaryota > Metazoa > Arthropoda > Insecta > Lepidoptera > Drepanidae > Drepana > Drepana arcuata. The sequence continues at coordinate 3,640 of JACCPG010008731.1, forward strand.
TATACGCAGCTATTAGCTCCGTTCATTGCATGTGTTGTTTTGTTGGTACTCGAAAATAATATAAATAACTCCTGATAAATTTTTCGTTACAGCAGATTCTTTTCCCTCTTTAGGAACTTTTCATGTTGCATTACTGTAGTTAGTTGTGAGCTCTTCAGCGTATGCGAGATAAATATGAAACCGTTTGTTAGTGACATCAAAGCGACAATTTAGAGAAAAAGCACTATTTAGTCATCTAACTATTCTCTTAAAAAAATTGTATGTGCGGAATATATCGTCTGCAATAAATGAAAATGTGATTTCAACTCCATAAAAAAAATGCCTACACCATCTTTAGTTTTATGAAGCTTGGACGTAGCAACGCTAGTAGGAAACGTTTCTCGATTCTATGACGCCAGTCTATACTGGACACGCAACTCGTACAATTTGGTCGATCGCACGTGGAAAAAGACAAAGCCTCCCTTGTCTTTTTCCTTCCTCCTTTGCTTCCCTGCATCGTTCTATCTAAACTTTGACATTTATAATATTGGTGTCAATTACTATATGTAAACATACTGTATTCTCTTATCAGGTCCAGCCGATAGCACATATATGTATTCAATTGTGATAGCTCCCTGTCACTTAATAAGAGTTGTTTTTCCCGTCCATTTTCAAGTCCTCTCATATATTATTTTTCGCTCTTATAAAGATTTCCCTCTTAATTATAATTATCAACTCAATGGTGGAAAAGCTCAAATAGATTATTATTCAACATTAGTATAAATGATACACAGTTTGGCTTGGCAACAACTAACTGACTTTATTCACATCACAGGTAATGAAGTTGTACATAGTACGATCATAGATGGCGCTACTTAATTATATTTTGTTATAAAGCCCATAAACTTAACACCCCCACTTAACAAAATACTAGATGCATAGATTTACCACACTATACTTATCAAATATCAGTATACATCTTTGCAATATATTTTGTAACAATCTGCATTATTTTAATTTATCAAACAAACCAAACATTTCCAAAAAAATATAATGTTTTGTTTTACATAAACCCTTAGTAAGCAAATCTGCGGGCATCTTTGAGGTAGATAAGTATCTGATCTAAAAGCCGTGGTGGCCGAGTGGTTCGAGCAGTTGCCTGCGACGCAAAGGTCGCAAGTTCGAATCCCGACTGTACCAATGAGTTTTTCTGAACTTAAGTACAGTGATTAGTCACACCACGAGCTTTACGGTGAAGGAAAACATCGAGAGGAAACCTGCATGCGTCTGAGAAGAAATTCAAAAGGCGTATGTATAGTCGTGCTTGAGTAACGGCGATGGACTCGCCATCTGTCACGTTGGCACCTAATATACCTCTGGCGGAAAGTGGGTGTGTGGGTATTACCTATTCACCTCTGCCTACCCCTTCGGGGACCCTTGTGGGAAGGCGTGAGGATATATTATTTTATTATTATTATTATTATTAAGTATCTGATGTTTACAATTTTACTAGCTATTTTCTCTCTACAAAAATGATACCGCACATCTATATGTTTGGATCTCTTATGATGAATAGGATTGGCTGACAACTTATGGGCTGACTGATTGTCATTAAATATTGGTATAGGATGAGTTTCATTAGTTAATTCAAATAATAAATTTTGCAGATACACTGCTTCTTTGCAACTTTCTGAAATACCCATATACTCAGCTTCCGTACTAGACAATGCTACGCTATGTTGTTTTTTCGTTTCCCAAGATATTGCACAATTTGACAGCCTAAAAAAATATCCAGTATATGATCTTCTATCAATTATATTACTGGCCCAGTCTGCATCTACAAAAGTTTCCAATTTACTATTACCATTAGCTGAAAACTTTAAACAGAAAGATTTAGTTTTCTTTAAGTACTTTAGCACTCTTTTAGCATAGGTCCAATGTTCCTCATCATAACAGTTATTAAATTGGCTTAAAAAGTTAACAGAAAATACAATATCAGGACGTGTGAGTACAGCTATATACATAAGTGAACCAATCAATTGCTGATAAGGTAACTTTTTATCACATTTCTCACTCTTAGTCAAATTCAGTTTAGGTTCTATCGGTGTATCTACAGACTTACAATCCGAATGAACTTTAACAATAACTCTTCAATATAATTTTCTTGGTCTAAAGTTATAGTACTATTCTTTTTATCTACAACCACTCTCATTCCCAAACAATTTTGAACACATCCTAAATTTTTAATTTTTAATTTAGATGACAAACTTTCTTTTAAAAAACTAGTTTCCTGTTCACTATTTGAGAATACAAAAAAATCGTCAACATACAATGCTATTATTGTTTTTACATTTTTATCTATTTTTGTAAACAAACTTGGTTCAAGTTTAGATTTTCTATAACCTAAAGATTGTAACAATTCTTCAACTCTTTGATACCATGCCCTGCTTGATTGCATAAATGGCACGTTTCAATCTCAAAACTTTGTTTACATTATCATTACTATCCTGAAAACCTGGTGGTTTCATCATGTAAACTTTTTCAGTTAAAAAACCATTTAAAAATGCAGTACTAACGTCTAAATGACAAATATCTAAGTTAAGCTGAACTACCAATGCGAATAACAATCTCAATGTTGAGTGTCTGACAACAGGTGAAAAACATTCATCAAAATCAATGCCTGACCTTTGGGTGAAGCCCTTTGCAACTAATCTGGCTCTGTACCTCAATTTATTACCAACATCTAATTTGCGTTTAAAAACCCATTTACATTGAATAATTGGGTCATTGGCCGGAATATCAACTAATTCCCAGGCATCATTCTCCTGAAAATAGTTAAATTCACTTTGCATGGCTAATTTCCACTGTTCACATTCTGGTCCATTCAACGCTTCATCTAATGTTATTTCACTGGCATTTAAATCACTGCTTTGACCATTGCACACATAATTAGCACTATTCCAATCAGGTTGTCTGCGAATACGCTTAGTTGGCACCTCCACTGGAGACTCGCTGGGTAGCCTTGGCTGAGACATGTGTTCTCTCCCGGGCCCTGCTGGTTCTGGCCCCGTCATCTCTGCCTTGGAGTCCACAAAGTCCTCGTTATCACTATCAGAACTTTCACTTCTTTTCTGCTCCTGATCCTCCAATTTTATTGTGTGTTCCATGTTCCATGTGTGTGTCCCTTGTGTGTCCTTCTTGGGTGCATTCTTCTCTTTCCATTTTCATTGGAAATATCATCAACGTGTATTTTATCTTGCTTCTGTTCAATCCCTTCCTGAATCACAACAATATCTCTCGCAATTATTATTTTGTCATTGTTGGGATTGTAAACTCGGTAACCCTTTACACTGTCTGAGTACCCGACAAGAATACACTTAGTTGCTTTTCTGTGCAGTTTTAACCGTTTTTCCTTCGGTATGTGTATCATAACCTTACTTCCAAAGATACTGACATCTGGTTTAGATCCAGTCCAAATTTCCATGGGCGTTTTGTTATTTAAACCTGATGCGATTGATATGTTTCGCAGATAAACTGCAGTGTTCACTGCTTCTGCCCAGAAACGCTTGGGCAATCCTGCATCAAATAACAAACATCTTGCTTTCCCAACCATTGTACGGTTAAACCACTCACACAGACCATTTTGTTCTGGTGTGTATGGACAAGTCTTTTGGTGTACAATTCCAGCAAATTCCAAGAAATTATCGAATTCTTTATAGCAGAATTCTTTACCATTGTCTGTCCTGAACACTTTGAGCTTTCTCCCTGTCTGATTTTCCACTAGTGTCTTGAATGCCTTAAACTGTGAGAATACTTCATCTTTTGTCTTCAAGAAATATACAAAAGCCATCCGACTGAAGTCATCTACAAATAACAGGAAATACTTCTTTCCTCCAATAGATCTAGCTTCCATAGGTCCACAAACATCTGCGTGTACGATCTCAAGATGTTTCTTGCCTCTGTTACCAACATGATTGAATGGTAACCTGGCGAGCTTTCCCTCGCAGCACACTATGCAGTTTGTTTGACTGACCTGAGCCTTGTCCAAGAATGGCATTCCTTTAACAGCACCTTTCATCACATTAAGATCTTTGCTGTTCAAGTGACCAAATCTTCTATGCCACACGCTTCCGGACACTGAAGTCAACAAACAATCCACTTGCTTGATTCTCAACTTATACACTCCTCCAACCAAATCTGCAGTAGCCACTAGCTCACTCTTTTGGTTATAAATATAACAGTGCTTCTCATTAAATGTCACTTTGTTTCCGTTGCTAATTAACTTGCTGACAGATAACAAGTTCGTAGCTAAATTTGATACATATAATACTCCCATCACTGTGTTCTCGTGCTCGGTATCTCCAACAACTGTAGATATTTGAACATCTCCACAGCCTTCAACAGAAATCCTCGTTTTATCAGCGATGATAATCTCTTGCACTTGGTGTTGATTTGTTGTGTTCAACAACCAGTCTTTTTTCGATGTTAGATGACAGCTGGCACCGCTATCAACATACCAATCCATTTGATTGAAGTTCCCGCTGAGAAATACAGCACTGAATGCATTAGATTCGTTTCCTTTTGGAGTATTTTTACACTTATTCATAAAATGACCGTATTGTTTACATTTGAAACATCTGACATTTGATTTGACGTTTTGTGATGACGTTTGTCTATGCGCGTGCGTTTGGTTTTTATTTCTGTACTGCCAACCTTTCGACGCAAACGCATTCTGTGTAGAACTTGTACCAACCTCACTTCCGTCGTCCATATCGAGTAATTTCGATTTAACGGCGTCGGCCGTCAACTCAATCCCTGAATGTTCGACCGCCATGATCATTGGTTCGAACTTTTCAGGCAATCCGGCTAGCAATGAAGAGCCAATCCACTCGTCACTGGTTTTAAAACCTGTGTTATTTAATCGTAAGCTTGTTTCTAGCAGCGAAGTCACATATTGAGACATTGTTTCACAGTTTTCTCGACGAATAGATATGAGGTTCCGAAGCAATCCGATGCGCCGCGTGTAGGCATTATCATCAAACAGCTTCTTCAGCTTCTGCCATAGCCCCATTGCAGTTGATTCACTCTTAATATACACGAATAAACTGGGATCCATAGTTAAAACTATCTTGGCCTTTGCTTTCGCGTCGTTTGCATCTCCGCCAGTATTGATGCACTGTTGCAGCCCTTCCGATATGAAGTAGTTCTCCACCGCAAACACCCAATCTTCATAATTTTGTCTGCCGTTAAGCTTATCGATGCTTGCGATAATATTTAAAGACATTTTTGCACTATATTTTCACCAAAAATTAACCTATAAATGATACGCAGTTTGGCTTGACAATAACTACTTACTGACTTTATTCACATCACAGGTAATGAAGTTGTACATAGTACGATCATAGATGGCGCTACTTAATTATATTTTGTTATAAAACCCATAAACTTAACAATTAGTTTGATTTATAGGCCTTGTACAAAGTGAGTTTGTTTTAGGTGTGTAAGTGCAGTTAATGTAAGGATAAGTTATTTCAGTATAATGTATATAAGGCGCCACCTTAAAGTGAGACCTCTGTAAAATACATTAAAGTCTAATTCTGATTTGGGCCAGGGAAATGCAATGCTATGGAAACAGATTGTAAATACACTAAGTGGTTTTATTATAAGATAATATAACTATCTACAGTATAAATAGTAATTATGGTAAATCTTAAAATACACTACGAGTTAATTCACAAAATATATATATTTCTGTAAATTACGTAATATATTCGAAAATGAGTTCCTAAGCCTTAACCGATTAAGTCACCTTATAACTCTACTCTCACTTCTATCCGTTACGCCTATATTCTTGCCATACATTATTGGTAATATTTTTCGGTTTAGACTGAGTTCAAAAGCAAGAAATATATAATTATAATACTAATAGCCCGCAGGGCAGCTTGTGGCGAGCTGTTGGTGAGTAGCGACACCACGGACCCGAGCTCTCCAGGGGCGGCACCTATGCCCCGTTTCTGGCTTGCATTCACTGGCCGGCCAGAGTGGAGCGCGAGAGCACAACGCTTGTAAGGGAGTTCTCTAAGAAGCGGCATGTTAGTGAGATAATATGCTGTTGTTTAGAGTTCATATCTAACGGGCGGCGAGTCACCGTCTGCAAATTTTACAATCGTGAGACTGATTGCAAGGCAGACGTCCGTAGTCTCATGCCATAGCCTAGTTATTAATCCGTACATGTTTCACTAAAATAGTCCAAATATAAAATTATATTTCAGTGCAATGTGCTAGGGGGGACTACCGCCTTTACTTTTACCTTTTCGTATACAAGTTATTTGCTGTGAACCAAGTAAAATTAAAATTTGTATATGAAATAAAAACATAATAAAAATGTACGCGCGAGACTTGATCATTATTGGCTGAGGAGTAATTATAAAACACAAATTTATTGCAATCAAATGATTTACGAGTAACTTTGTTAAAAATGGTATTTAGGCCATTCTATATTAATGGACTATTCAACACTAAAATATTTTTCAGTTTGAACCAATCAAACCAAACTAACAGAGCTAAGCAGTACTTCCCATCTTCACAAAGGCTGCAACTTTATAAGTCGCAAGTTCGGCCACATATGGAGTACTGCTGCCACCTGTGGGCTGGAGCCCCTGGATATCAGCTAGGGCCTGTAGCTGCACTCTTATCGGCCATCACGCTTGACATAGAAACAAGAAGTTTCGCTCTGAGAAGAACGGTTTGATAAGAGTGGCAGCATCAGCCAGCTCAGCACAGCGCACCACATCGCGGTGCGATACACGTCCGCACCGCTTCGTGTCGCCGGGCCAAAGAAACGAGACGAGAGGGAACCGACAACGCGCAAGCGGCGCGCCATATGCTTAGCGCATGCGCGTCACGAAGTTCGCCGATTCGAGTCACCGCTCCGATTGGTTAATTACTGGTCGCTGTGATTTGTCAATGTCAAATTCATATTTCGGGAGCTGCTAAGTGTAGGCACAAAATGTGTAAAATATATTGGGGAGTTTCTGAATAAAGATTATGCAGTTACCAGTCTACAAATACAAGTGTTTACTTTCACGCCTCTCAAGTTTGGAACAACACTCTGCCACACATACAGCAGCACATTGTCCCAACAGTGGTGACCCCGAAAAGAACACAAGGAAGGCACGAATCAACCATGAACGACACTAAATTCCTCGTCGAAGAAATTCGAAGACTATCACTCGAAGTTGCCGCATTGAGATCCGAGAGAAACGAATCCTATCAACATAAAAGCGAAAATTATCGTCGTCCACTTTCCCGCAGCAGACAGCAACATCAGTCTCTCTCACGCCGAAGATCACCATCTCGCTCCTACACACGTTCTCCGCCTCGCACACGTAACGAGAATACCTGCTACTATCATAGAAAATTCGGAGCAGACGCGTTCCGCTGCCTACAACCCTGCGCCTTCGGAAAAAACAACCAGCAGGAAAACCTAGAATGGATGCAGAATGCGGCGGTGTCTGGCATCCCTGGAAAATGTTACCGCCTATTCGTCACAGATGAGAACACAAAACTGAAGTTTTTAGTGGATACCGGCGCCAACATATCCGTTATACCACGAAAAAAAGGAACAACAGTTAAACCAACACCCTTCAGCCTTTACGCCGCAAACAACACAGTTATACCTACTTACGGTGAAAAAACATTGGAGCTCAACATCAAACTCAGGAGACCTTATAAATGGAAATTTATCGTCGCAGATGTCAACAGACCTATCATCGGAGCTGATTTCCTCAACCACCACCAACTAATAGTCGATCTCGGGAACCGAAGACTGATAGACCACGTCACAAATCTTTCGGTTAGAGCACAACTTGGCATTTCATCCGAACCGACCATCAGAAGCATCGACGTTGATCAGCATTACCACAAACTCCTCGCTGATTTTCCTGACATCACTCGACTAACGGCGATGAAAGAAACTCCAAAACATCGAGTCGAGCACTACATCGAGACAACAGGACCACCTATATACTGCAAGTCACGCCCGCTACCACCTCATCGATACCTACCAGTGAAGAAAGAATTTGAAAATATGATGCAGCAGGGTATATGCCGCCCAAGCAAAAGCCCTTGGTCAAGTCCACTTCACGTCGTTCCCAAGAAGAATGGAGATATTCGTGTATGTGGAGACTATCGCCGCCTGAATGCAATAACCAAACCTGACCGGTACCCAGTTCCACGGCTCAAGGACTTCACGTACCTACACCACGACAAGAAGATTTTCTCCACCATAGACCTGAACAGAGCATATCAACAACTGCCTGTGTTTGAACCTCATGTCGAGAAAACAGCCATCATCACGCCATTCGGACTATTCGAATTCCCGAGAATGTGCCCTGGCCTGAAGAACGCCGGACAAACATTTCAACGGTTCATACATCAAGTGCTCAACGGGCTGGACTACGCATTCCCATTCATCGATGACGTCATCGTCATCTCAGACTCAGAACAACAGCACCAAGAAGACTTAAGAGCTGTGCTCCAGAGATTAAACGACTACGGAATAACTATTAACCCGTCCAAATGCGTCTTCGGGAAGGATACCGTGAAGTTTCTGGGATACGAGGTATCACAAGAAGGAATAAAACCACCGCTGGAAAAGATCAATGCAATAGTTGCCTACCCCAAACCAAATACCATAGAAGAATTAAGAAGATTCCTCGGAATGGTAAACTTTTATCGTGAAAATATACCCGACGCCGCGTTGCTACAAGCTCCACTCAACGCATACCTACACAATACGAAGAAAAAAGACAAGACTTTAATTACATGGAACGAGCAGTCTTCACAAGCATTCGAAGCATGTAAAGTCAGCATCCAAAACGCCGCTTTACTCGCCCACCCGTCTCAATGCCTACCTGTGGCACTAATGTGCGACGCATCAGACTCAGCTGCCGGCGCCGTCCTTCAACAGAAAGTAAACAACAAGTGGATGCCGCTGGGTTACTTCTCCAAAAAGTTCTCCGACGCGCAGCAACGCTACAGCACCTTCGACCGAGAGCTACTCTCTATCTACATGGCAGTCAAACACTTCAGGAAGTTGTTCGAAGGAAGAGAACTGACCATATACACGGATCACAAGCCGCTAACATATGCCATCCACAAGCCGCCGTCAGACAGCGAAACTCAGCGCAGAGCCCGTCAGCTATTATACATAAGTGAATTTACAACAGATTTACAACACATCAGCGGAGCAAACAATGTCGTCGCCGATGCCCTATCACGAATAGAAGCCGTCGACATTCCAAGCACCATCGACTACAACCAGCTCGCCACCGCGCAAGAAGAAGATAGCACTATACCTATTCTGCAACAACGACCTAACCTAAGTGTGAAGAAGATAGCAATACCAAACAAAAATATACAAATTTATTGCGAAACATCAACAAAAAAAGCACGACCATATCTACCAGAAGAATTTAGGCGTCAAGCTTTCGACGCAATACACAATATAAGTCACCCTGGAGTCCGGACCTCAAGAAAAATGGTCACCAGCAAGTACTTCTGGCCGTCAATGAACTCTGACGTCGGTAGCTGGGCAAAAACATGCGAGTCGTGTCAACGCTCTAAAGTGCAGCGGCATACACATAGCGAAATCGAACAATTCCCCGCGTGCGACCGCTTCGAACACGTACATATAGACATCGTCGGGCCGCTACCTACGTCAGCAGAAGGACATCGATACCTACTCACAATGATCGATCGAAATACAAGATGGCCCGAAGCTATACCTATGCAGGATATCACCACTGAAACAATCGGAAAAACACTATACGACTCGTGGATCTGCCGATTTGGATGCCCTGCAACCATAACCACGGACCAAGGAAGACAGTTCGAGAGCCAGCTGTTTAAATCGCTCGCTACACAAATGGGTATTAAACGCAACCGAACCACTGCCTACCACCCGCAAGCTAACGGAATTGTCGAGAGATGGCATCGAACACTAAAAACAGCACTCAAAACTCGACTTAACGGGCGCACTGCATGGGTGAACGAACTGCCTACCATTCTGCTCGGCCTACGTGCAGCCCCTCGCAGTGATACAGGAGTCAGCGCGGCCGAACTCACCATCGGACACAACATAAGATTACCTGGGGATTTTTTCACTCCAGCGGAACAGCATCAACCTGGAGATAATAACTTCGTCACGGAATTACGCAGAAACATAAACAAACTACAACCGGCAGAAATTAAACGGTCCCACGCAAACGGCCACTATTTCTTCGTGCACAAAGACTTAACAACGTGCAACTCCGTGTTTGTAAGAAGCGATGCTGTAAAAAAACCTCTGCAACCGCCATACGAAGGGCCGTACCCTGTCATCTCGAGAACCGACAAAGTTTTTAAGATACAACTACCGCAGCGACAGGCAAATATATCAATAGACCGCCTCAAGCCCGCTTACACTATCAACTTCAACGATGAACGCACACGTGAATACCCCACAGAAACACAGGAAACCAGCGCACGCACAACCAAGAGTATACACAGTCCAAGGAACACCACACCTATTGTGACGACCGGCATAACCCCGCAAATCAAGATCACAAGAGCTGGACGAACTAGCAAACCGCCTGTACGCTTCGCTTGAGGGGGAGCACTGTAGCTGCACTCTTATCGGCCATCACGCTTGACATAGAAACAAGAAGTTTCGCTCTGAGAAGAACGGTTTGATAAGAGTGGCAGCATCAGCCAGCTCAGCACAGCGCACCACATCGCGGTGCGACACACGTCCGCACCGCTTCGTGTCGCCGGGCCAAAGGACGAGACGAGAGGGAACCGACAACGCGCAAGCGGCGCGCCACATGCTTAGCGCATGCGCGTCACGAAGTTCGCCGATTCGAGTCACCGCTCCGATTGGTTAATTACTGGTCGCTGTGATTTGTCAATGTCAAATTCATATTTCGGGAGCTGCTAAGTGTAGGCACAAAATGTGTAAAATATATTGGGGAGTTTCTGAATAAAGATTATGCAGTTACCAGTCTACAAATACAAGTGTTTACTTTCACGCCTCTCAAGTTTGGAACAACACTCTGCCACACATACAGCAGCACATTGTCCCAACAGGCCTTTTGACGCGGTTCAGAAACGCGCCGCTAGAATTGTCGATGATCCTTTGCTCACAAGCGGCTTGGAATCACTAAGTCTGAGGAGAGACTTTACCTCCCTGTATGTGTTCTACCGCTTGTATAACGGGGAGTGTTCAGCAGAATTGTTCGACATGATGCCCACTTCCACCTTCTACCACCGCACCTCTCGCCATCGACGGGGAATTCATCCCCATACCTTGGAACTACAAAGGTCTCGCACTGTGCGCTTCCAAAGGAGTTTTCTTCCGCGAACGCTCAGGCTGTGGAATGAGCTCCCCGTTGAGGTTTTCCCTGGAGAGTACAGCATGGAGTTCTTCAAGAAGGGTGTGAAAAGATTCCTGCAGGGTCGGCAACGCGCGAGTGATACCCCTGGTGTTGCAAGCGTCCATAGGCGGCGGTAACCGCTTACCATCAGGCGGACCGCATGCTTGTTTGCCTCCCAAGTGGTATAAAAAAAAAAAAAAAGACTTTCTAAAAAATATATATAAAAAAAAAGACTTTCTAAAAAATATATATAAAAGAAATAAAAGTAGTTTTAGTGTACAGAATTCGATCACGGATAAAATGTCATCACTCTTAGTGGTTTAAGGGTTCTCTTGAAAGCATCAATAGATTAAATTAATTTAACAATTTTGGCAACTTTAACAATTTGGCAATTAACAAAACGAATGTGAAGTGTAATAATACCGGCGATGGGCTCGCCATCTGTCACGTTAGCTCCTAAATATATCTCTGGCGGAAAGTGGGTGCCTAGCCCTTCTGGGAACCTTGTGGGAAGGCGTGTGAATATAATATTTTTATTAATAATATCGACTGCATATGGCGCTCATGTAATTTTTAGGTCCATTCGGAAAAGTATATAACAAGACTTCTTCATGTTACAAACTGGCGATACGCGGTGACGGTAACACGTGGCTATTGTGAAATAATCACAATACCCCACATGATTCGGGCTATCCTACCGATATTATTAATGTGAAACTTTGTGACTATAGTTCTTACCCAATCACGCTAAAACGGCTGAACGGAATGGGATCAAAATTTGCATAGAGATTGATAATTTTCTGGATTTCACCGATGAAAGCAAACTTAACTTGGGTGAAACTACTAGGTACTAGCTAGCTTATTTGTTTGTTTGTTTTTTTTTTAAAGTAAGTATCGATAAGCATTCGGTTGTCTCAATGTTTTTAAATATAATTTACATTCCATCTCATTAAAACCACAATGTACATAAAAAGCAGATTTTATAAAAAAAAGGTAGAAAAAGTTATAACTATAGGTAGACTATGAATCTATTAATGCTTAAGTTTAGGACCTCGTCTGGATATTGAATTTATTAATTAAGTTACCTACGATTTAAACTTTAAATGTACAGTGGCCGTGTTGTATATATTGTATATATTATAAGTATATACAAGCGAACCTAAGTACATATAACTCATTCTCATGCTCAAATAATCTTTCTTTCTTTTTAAATAACCTTCTTTTTACACAATTTTATACCGTTTATACCATGCGGTCAAATGTGAAAATGAAAACTTATCAAAATTCTAAATTATTTAAATTTTCATTCTTTTGTTTTTTCTTTCCGTGCCTCATTTAGAGGACCATGGGGCGGGTCTTACATTTATTATATATTACTTATTTTATAATTTGAACGTATATTGTAAATCTTAATGTATTACTGTCACTGTCCCAACAAAATAAAATAAAAAAATAATCCTAGAGTTGTCACTAATATACAGTTACATTAACCACTGACCAATGGAATTTGTAAATATTATCATCATCATCATCATATCATCACGCCAAGTCCCTAACGGGGTAGGCAGAGAGTATAGAGCGCCAGTTCTCTCTAGACTTGACTGACTGATGAATGTGGACGAAGCGAAAGAGGTACTTTCGCTTCGTCCACATTCATCAGTCTCTTCATACATGCTCGTCGGTTTCGAGTGCTCTTAACGTTCCCGTCCTTCAGAGTCCGATCTATTTGATCCAGGTAGTTGGAACGTGGCCTTCCTCTGCCTCTTCTTGCACACACTTTTGCTTCAGGCATCTGTTCAACGTAATAACATGCCTTCTTCATCTTTACAATCACGCCTCTATTCACGCCAGCGCTGATTTTGCGGAATCTCTTTCATTACAGGATTCGATCTAATATCGTTTACGTACATTTCGGGAGATCGACCTCGACGCATTCCGCTTACTACTGACATACCCAGGATTCGCTGCCATACAATAAGGTAGGTACCAATATCGCGTTGTGGACAGCAACTCGAGCATTCTTGCTCAGACTTTTACTGCCCATGTAAATATTAAATTTCGGCAATTTTTGTGATATAAGTGACAATCCTGTTGAAACAATGTACATAATACTTAGATTTTGTAAAATATTCTTACAAAAAAGGAAAAAATATGCTTTTAAGTAGATTTCAATAATTTGGAAAAAGTTAAGGATTTTACGTACAATTTAACCAAAGCCCAAATGCTTTAATTAATTAGGGAGTTTATAGGAAAAAAATATGAATTAATTAATTAAATCTGATATGTAAATAGCAAACAATAGACGTAATAGACGTACATAATAATACAATTTTGTAAAATAACGAAATAAAAAAAAATCACATAAAAATGCTATAAGATTTTAATAATTTCTAAAAAGTCAACATCCAAAATCGAAACGCTTTAATAAATTAAGGACTTTTGGCTAATTAACGTATTTATAGAACACGAGTAAGTTGTATACATGTGAATAATGTAAAATTTATGGTCATTTGTGAACGAACTAGGTTCTAAGACTTGTTCGCTGAAAATAATCAATTACAACCTCCGCAAACTACCTCTCTAAGTCACACTGTCTGTGAATATGAAAATCCTTATAATACTGCCTGCAGGGCAGCTTGTGGCGAGCTGTTGGTGAGTAGCGACACCACAGACCCGAGCCCTCCAGGGGGCGGCACCTATGCCCGTTTTCTGGCTTGCATTCACTGGCCGGCCAGAGTGGAGCGCGAGAGCTCAACGCTTGTAAGGGAGTCCTCAAAGAAGCGGCATGTTAGTGAGATAATATGCAGTTATTTAGGGTTCATAGCTAACGGGCGGCAAGTCACAGTCTGCCAATTTTACAATTGTGAGACTGATTGCAAGGCAGACGTCTCATGCCATAGCCCAGTTATTAATCCGTATACAGTTTACCGAAATAGCCCAAGTTTAATATTCCATAACAGTATTTGCGCTACGCGGGGCTGCCTCCGTATGCATTTAGGGATGATATAAGTATCGCATACACGTTATTTCCACCAGTTATTATTACTTTGTAAATATTGTCAAAAATTCATTGAAAATAACTAGATACATAATGAGTAGGCATTGTAGAAACATACTTTTAAAAAGGTAAAAAGGTGCTAACAGTTTTGAACAATGGTTAATGTTTGTAAATATGCTATGGATTATTGCGCACCACTGACCACTTGATATCCACAGCTCTCTTTTTTCTTGTTTTATTACATGAGATAAAGGACGCACTTTCCACTATGTGGCCTTAGTTTATACGGTGGTATGATTGATGGTATAAATAATAGTCAGCAGGACAGCTTACGACCGAGCCTCTGGCTTGCCTCTCGCATGAGAGAATAATACGTGCTTTCCTAGGAAAAGTCTGTAACTTCATAGACACTGATTACTTTAATATTGATGGCTTAGCGAGTAAAACCTATGTCGATACGATGACATCTTGTAGCACAAGCTGGATACAGAAAACATAGGTTTTAACACGTATTTCGGAGCGTTTATAATTTGTTTGTAAATATTGATAATTAAACCATTGCATCTCAAGTGGTTTGTGAATTAATAGTAGACTATCGATACTTTGTGTATATAATGAGTAGTCTTTGTAAAAAATAATAAGTATTTTTACTTAAAAAAGTGCTTTTAGTGTACAGTTACATAACAGCTAATGTCAAACAAGTTTAGGAATATTTCTATGATAATAATATAATAATATATCCTCACGCCTTCACACAAGGGTCCCCGAAGGGGTAGGCAGAGGTGTGTTGGTAATAATTACCCACACACCCACTTTCCACCAGAATATAGAATAGGAATATTTCTATGTTCAGTATATTTTCTTATTATAAACTGACCTTGTAATTTTTTTACACAACAATCAATAAAGTTGAAATACAATGTACATAGGCAGTAGATTTTCTAATAAAAAAATTAACTTAAAAAAATGCTTTTAGTCTGCAGTTCGACCAAAACTCGTAATGCTTCAATTAGATTATTAGTAACTTCGCCTGAAAACCGAATTTATTAATGACTGACCAATTATAATATAATAATATAATAATACAATATAATAATATATCCTCACGCCTTCCCGCAAGGGTCCCCGAAGGGGTAGGCAGAGGTGTATAGGTAATACGCACACACCCACTTTCCGCCAGAGGTATATTAGGTGCCAACGTGACAGATGGCGAGTCCATCGCCGTTACTCAAGCACGACTGTATATATATACGCCTTTGAATTTCTTCTCAGACGTATGCAGGTTTCCTCTCGATGTTTTCCTTCACCGTAAAGCTCGTGGTGTGACTAATCACTGTACTTAAGTTCAGAAAAACTCATTTGTACAGTCGTAACCAATTATGTAAATTCTAAAATCAGCCAAATTATATAAGTATATATTTTGTAGTGGTATCGAGTACTCATTACATAGCATGTAGTTTAGAAATATCGCATATGACCCCTCATAGCATATGTAATAATTTGTAATATTTGTAAAAGGTTAATAATAATAATAATAATACTTTATTTCAGATATCAAAAGATCCATATTTTGTTAGTAAAAATAGAATGACTTAAAGAATTATGTTACTTGTTACATTTAATCATCCTCTTCACGAGGCAACTCCATATCGGAGAAGCGTAGCTCTGCCACCGTTTTCAGAATACTGTTTTGACTGCCCCTCACTAGACTTATCAGAGATGCTGTTTTCTTTCTTATTATGGCATGAAAACCATCAGTTTGGTTTTTTGCAAATATCTCTGAAGCACTGCAGTACCGAGGCAGCGACAACAGCATCCTGAAGATATTATTGTATTGGATGCGCAGGGCGTCCAGCGATCTTTTGGTGTAGCTGACCTACAGGCTTCCCGTGTAAAAACTCTGACAAAATGCTTTAAAAAGCGTGATTTTAATTTCATCAGTACAACGGTAGAACCTGCGTACCAGCATATTGCCTCGAACCGCTAGAGCCCTACGCTCCCTCTCAACGTCAATGTTATCTTTAAGGTCGTCGGTAAGGTGATGCCCCAAATATTTAAAACTGTTAACCCTTCCAACGTTCAAGCCATTAAGGGTGATGTTATGGATATACTTGGGACACCCACCGACGGCCCCAAAGAGCATGTACTCACTTTTCTTTACATTATAAACAAGCCCGTGGGCAGCCGCATATGTTTCACACACTGACAACATCTCTCTCATAGCACCCGCAGTAGGGCTAAGCAGCATCATATCATCAGCGTAACTAATGTTATTGATGGTCACACCATCCACCCGACATCCGACACGCATGCTGCTTAGCTCCACTATAAGATCATTAATATAGAGGTTAAACAGCTTCGGAGAAGTAAGTCCACCTTGCCTCACAACGCACTCCAGTTTGTAGGCTTCAGAGCACGCGCTAGACCATTTTACATAATTGGTTTGATGGCTGTACCAATACTGCAAGACTCTAACAATTTCATCCGGTACACCCCTGTCTGCTAACTTCCTCCATAGCACGTCGTAGGACACAAGGTCAAAAGCCTTGGAGAGGTCAAGAAAGCAGGCGTACACCGTTAAGGTTAAGGGTTTAACGTGCAGTTTGACCAAAGTAGAAATGCCTAAAGTAAATAAGCATTTTTGCCTGAATGACGAGCTTATTAATAAAATTCATAAGTTGTATATACTGTATTTACTTTGGAATTAATAGAACTTGAGGCGCTAAGCTTTTTTCATTGTAGGAAATGTATGATAACCCAAGCCTCTCTCCGCACTTCTATCGTTACGGTTGCCCCAAGAAATGGTCTCCATTGAAATTGAAGTTTTCAAATTTAGGCATACACGTTATTTCTGCCAGTTACTATTAGTTTGTAAATATTGACAAAAATTCATTGAAAATAACTGTAGATACATAATGAGTAGGTTTTGTAGAAAAATACTTTTAAAAAGGTAAAAAAAGGTTTTTTTATTTTATTTTATACAACTAACTGTGCGGTGCTAATAGTTTTAAACAATGTTTAATGTTTGTAAATATGCTATGGATTTTTGGGCACCACTGACCACTTGATCTCTTTTTTTCTTGTTTTGATCATGAGATAAAGGACGCGCTTTCCACTATGTGGCCTTAGTTTATATAGGTAATCAAATTCAAAATTTGTTTACGAGCTAGTTAAATCTCGAGGGCGATCCCGAAGCTTTTTAAAAAGAATAAAAGAGTCTAATCGGTACGATGTTTAATTGAAGACTGACTTATGGTTAATACAAAATGGTCTTAATACTATTCTTATCTCTACGGATTCGCGGCGCCGAGAGTCAGACATAACATCCAGCTTGCTGGGTCAGCGGCGCTCGCCCACGTAGTCCTGCGATACAAAAATGCTCTTAAGACTATTCTTATCTCTACGGATTCGCGGTGCTGAAAGTTAGACATAACATCCAGCTTGCTGGGTCAGCGGCGATCACCCACGTAGTCCTGCGATCAACAACTTGTAATAGGGCTAGGGTTGCCTACAGCCGGCATAACTCCTCCCCCCCCAGCTTCGAAATTATCAGAGGGATTATTAATTTGATCGCTCTGATTATTTCGATACAAACATTTAAATTTCTTATACTCATAAAATATAAAAAGGGAAATAGAAATAATTAAGATTAAATATAAAACTATAGTAGCGACACTAACGCTTCTTATACTAATAGCCTTTTCATAACTATTTTTCACTTCACTTTCACTGATTTTTAATAAATTGTTTAAATTCTGGAGATTCGCCAAATCGCTGGAGTCCAAATTAATGGGTTCTCGTTGTGATTCCGGCTCGATGACGGCAACTTCTGGGAGATTGATTATCGGCAGTTTCATGAACTCTACATTACTTGTAGAAACATGATGAGATTTCAGTGTGATTCCGCCTATTTCAACATTACAGCGGTCGTCGAGAGTGAGGAGGTAAGTGCCCTTTATCTTATCTTTAGTTATCTCATTACTACATATTTTTGTAAGTATGTTTTCGGCTTTAGTGTAGAGAATCCATCTCTGCTTTTCTACTGGCTCAATTTTAATATTATTAATTTCTACTGATACTGGAATACAAGAACTTGTATTTTTAGAAAATTTCATCAGCGCTGTTATACAGGTATCCTCTACTGTTAGTCGCGACTCGTCTTCGTAGCACAGGTACGTCGCCTCGTGAAGCTCCAAGCATGGCAGGGAGAGCGAGACCATTATAGAACCTTTTACTATGAGGTAAGGATATTTAGGTATAATAATTTTAGTTTGATTATAGGAATCGGTCATAGGTATGGGAATAACTTTATAGTATATATATATTTCGTTTTTAATTAAAGGTATGTCTAAAATGAAAGTTATTTGATTTCCTTTAGAATAAACTTTTAACTCTATACACTGTTCAATATTAACCAAATTATCATAGCTTACTGGGTAAACGAGTTTGTTGGATTTTTCAATTTCTAATAACAATTTTATTAATTCATCTGAATTCAAAAGGGACTGGTGTAATGTTCTTAACTTACTAAATGTTATACAGGTTTCGATCTCGTCTAAATGACTATATAGTAATTGAAAATTGTGTAAAAATAGATTATATACAATAATTACATTATGTACTGTTATATTAACATTTATTGTATTATTAATTATTTTCCTAATTTCCCACAATTCTTTATCTATTTGGATAAAATTACTGTTCGTGGAATTAGTTATTTTTACCAGGTTCTCAGACATTTCTGATACTAGTGTCATTCTTTTTGTTAATGTGCCTTGACTGGTCTGTAGAGAGCTAATCATCTTTTCGTACCTGATAGCGTCGTCATGGTCTAGGTTACCAGTAATTAGCTTTATAATAGATCCGAGAGGATTTAGAATTCCCCGTTTTATTCTAATTGCTGGGGCTAGTTGTCTTAATTTATTAATGGTAGAATTCATGACATAATCTGTTTGAAGCTTTATGTCTAATAATTGAAAGTTTGGGGTTTTCCCGCGAAAGTGTGTATGCAAAACATGCTGATTTAAATTCCTGTATCTATTTATATTTAATTCTAATTCCTCTTGTATAATACTTAAATTTAGAACCTTAATAATAGTCCACTTATCGTGACTTACGCTGGCTTGACCTTACTTAACCAGCATCACTCCAGGATTTTTATCAATCTTTTGAAGTTGAAGGGTGTGGGTCCTCACGATCAGCATCATGAATGCGAGGAGGTACCTGTGAAGGTCGCTTAATGTCCTTAATAGGTACTTTTGTGTTACGATTTTTACTGGTAACGGGACAAATATTTCTACTAGTTTCACCGGAAACTTGTGCCTTCTGGAAGCGAGGTTTATCCTTACTTCGTCTTGTATTTGCACCTTTTATAAAAATTGTATCACCTTCTTTTATATCAAAAGAGGTTTCTCCACCACGTTTTTGTATTACAGTTTCTTTATGTTTTATTAGTTTATCTGTTAGGTATTTATAAAGATACTTTGTACGTTTCATATGGTCACTTATTAATTGTTGTGTATACTGTTTGTTAAAATCTACTTCAAATGTGCTGTTGGCATCGGTATGTCCGAAGACAGTTTCAAAAGGCGTAAGGCCTGTCGTTGAGTGAATAGTTTGATTGTATGACATAATCGCGTACGTCATTACGCTAGCCGCATCTGTTATTTTATGTTCGTATTTTGCGATCCGATATATCTCTAAAATAGTTGAGTGGAAGCGCTCTATGAGACCCATAGAATTTGGGTTATGTGGAGTGCCTATGTGCAGATCTATTTTATAAAACTGTAGTGTTTCTTTTAGTAAGGTGTTATTGAATTCGGAACCGGGGTCGGCACTGATTCGATTTGGTACGCCATAAAAAGAGAAAAATTTAATTAGTGCACGCACAACTTCTGGTGTAGAGCGGTTAGATATCTCGAATGCTTGACCCAATTTACTGAAGGCGTCTATTATAGTAAGGAAGTATTTTCCTTCTATGGAAAATGAATCCATAAATATTTCAGCGAATGGTTTAGTCTGTGTTTGAGTTAATTGTAACTGAGGTTTAAGAGGCCTACGATCATATTTTTGTGCTTTACATATCTCACAGGAATTTACTATTGAGGCAACTGTTAAATCCATATTTTTCCAGTAATAATTACGCTTTAATTTCATTGTAGTTTCTTTAATACCGCGGTGGCACGTTTTACCACAGTGATAACTAAGTATAACGGCACGTTGTTCGTTTTCGTCCTCCAAATACACTACTCGTTTAGTACATTCATAGCATTTAACTGTATCCTTTTTAAACAATCTAATAACAGCGTCAGTAAATTGGGCTCGGTGCCTTTGGTCCTCAAAATAAAAGAAGTATTTAATTTTAGGTTTTATATATTCTAGGAGAAATTTCTTTATTAAATCCGGATTGTCTACAGGTAAATGTACTTCAAAAACTTTTTGGTTATCTCGTGATAAATCTTTTACTAATATTTGATTTCTGTTCCAGGTGAAGACAAGAATTTGGTTTGGCTTCGTGTCTATGGCTTCGTTTAAAATGGGGATACCACTTGTATCGATATCTTCGGCAGAGTGAATAGTTTCAGGTATCGAGCTTGCAGTGATCGTACTCGATGTGGAAGAACGAGCTGGGTGAGTCACAGGGGTATTTGGTATTAATATCGGGCTGTTTGATCTTTCAGTGTCACCGGCATTAACTTGCATGGAGGAGTCGTCATTGTCATTGGTAAGTACATTCAATTTTATTCGCGATAGCGCGTCTGCGTTACTGTTTTGTTTTCCGTTTTTGTATATAATGTCAAAGTCAAATTCAGATAGTCGTAATTTCCATCTCGTCAGTTTAATTCCTGGTTCTTTAAGTGAGTTAAGCCACGCCAACGGTCGGTGGTCTGTATATATTACAAATTTTCGGCCATAAAGGTAAGGTCGGAAGTGTTTTGTTGCCCACACTATTGCTAGCAGTTCCTTTTCGGTAGTACTGTAGCGCGTTTCCGCATCGTTTAGAGTACGACTCGCGTAGGCAATGGGTTTGTCATTTCCAACGGAACCCTGTGAAAGGACGGCACCCAGAGCGTAGTTCGACGCATCCGTAGTTAAGATAAAAGGCTTGGAAAAATCAGGAAACTCTAGTATCGGGGCGTTAACTAGTAGTTCCTTACATTTTTGGAAGGCTGCAATGTAATTGGGGGTAATTTCGATTTTATTTTTCTTTTTAAGGCATGACGTCATAGGTTGTGTGATTTTTGAAAAGTCCTTAATAAATTTTCGGTAATATCCAACCAGACCGAGGAAACTTTTAATTTCAGTCGATGTGCGTGGGAGTGGAAAATCAAGAACTGCTCTAATTTTGTCGTCGTTTGGTTCTAAACCGTCTTTAGTAATTTTGTGTCCAAGGTACAGTACTTCCCTACGCAAAAACTCACATTTGTCTAAAGTCACTTTAAAATTGGTCTCTCTCAGTCGGTCAAAAATTTTCCTAAGTTTTCCTATATGATCCTGTAAGCTATTCGAGTATATTATAATGTCATCTAGATACACAAGGCAATGGATCCCTTGTAACCCTCTCAACACATTATCCATTGCCCGTTGAAATGTCGCCGGAGCAGTTTTTAATCCGAACGGCATACGGGAAAACTCGTAGTGACCTGATGGTGTCGTGAATGCAGTTTTTGATCTGTCTCCTTCTTCTACCTCAATTTGGTGGTATCCGCTAGCCAGGTCAAGGGTACTGAAATATGTGGACTTACCCAGTTTGTCAAAAAGATCGTTAATATTAGGTAAAGGGTATTTGTCGTCGGTGGTCAATTCATTCAAGCGTCGATAGTCAATTACCATCCTAAATTTCTGTTCGCCTGAAGCATCTAGCTTTTTCGGGACTAGGTGCACAGGGGCGCTCCATGGTGAAAACGATTCTTGTATCACGTTGTCTTTCAAAAGTTTGTCAGTCTGTTTCTGTATTTCAACGTTTTGTGAAGGTGGGAGTCGATACGGTCGTATAAAGATTGGGTCTTCGTTTTTGGTCCTTATCTGGTGTTTAACCTGGTTGCTAAATGTGAGCGGTAATTTGTCACAATAGAAGATATCTCTATATTCGAAACATAGTTTTTCTATTGCTTCGCGTTCTTCCGTGTTTGCATGATCTAGGCGTAATTTCGATAAGTTTTCTTTCAGTAAATTATCAATTTCGTAATTATTTAAATGATCGATCGTCATGTTGGTTACGTGTATACTTTCATTAAGTCTAGTCGTCGTGAGTGGTTCAGTAAACGTTAAGGTCACACTATTTTGGGAGGCGTTTTGGATAACGGTTGTAGCAAATGAATCTATACAGGTGACTACCGCAGCAGGCATACGTACATCGTTTCCGAAATCTTTAAAATCAATAATCGCTTCGCCATTGTCTAGGTCAGTCGGTAATTTAACGCGGTTTTCTGTACGGGGTTCTAATGTAATATCATATGTAGGGCTGTATACTATGGGTATTTCGGTATTTTGTGTCCTTAGTATTTGATTCTTCATATCAATTGTTGCGTCTAACATTTTTAATAGATCAGACCCAATTAAACCATCATAGCGTCTATCGACATCATATACATAGAACTTATGCTTACACATACTTTTAAATGTCTTTAGTAGGGGTATATGAATGACTTCATTGTGTAGGCTACGTGCATGAGTGCTAATAACCTCAAATGGTTCGTAATATTTGTAAGCCTGGAAATATCTATTAGCTTTAGCGGGGCTGATAAAACTTCTTGTACTTCCCGTATCGATCATTAAGTGAGCGTCAATTTCCGGTATATAAATGTGGGGTAATTTGTTTATACTATTACAATTTAAATTAATCATCTCGTGTGGTTGCTCGTTGAGGCCACTATTGGAAAATTCGCGGTCTGATCTTGAATTTCTGACTCATATTGAGCAATTTCGGCATTATCAATGCAATAATTATAAGTTTCGGCCTGTACGTCGTCGTTACAATAGTTAGTCTGTTCGTTATTGTCAAAAGGCTGATACTCTTGATCTTGATACTGGGGCTCATTATCATTGAACGAGTAAAATAAATTATCACTTTCAGTATCGGGTACGTGCGTAATCATGTTTTGTTTCACCGGGCGACTCGTACGCATAGAAATGTCAGTATCTTGGAGATGTGGTGGGTTTCGTTGCGGTTGACTTTGGGATGGTATACCAAACTTAAATTGCTGATTTGATGCATTATAATTTGGTCGAAATTGTGCATTATTTAATTGAGGTCTAAATTGTGCATTATTGAATGCGGGTCTATAGCCTTGTTGGTTAGGTATGCCGAACCTGAAACCTGTTTGGTTTGGAATACCGAACTTAAAATTGCCTTGAGGCTGCGAAAAGTTATGTCTGAAATTGCCCTGATTTGGTATGCCGAATTTAAAATTGTTTTGTGTCTGATACGGAGTATTTGGTCTAAAGTTTTGATTTACCTGAGGACCAAAACTATTTGAAAGATTAGGTCGAAATCCAAAGGGACCTTTAGGCAGCTCACTATTATTTCCAAAATTCGGTGAATAAGAAGGCTGAGTTACCTTTGGGTTAGGTCTATTTTTATTTTTCGCATTATACTGGTATAGGAAATTAACCTCTTCCATGACTACGCTAAGTGCACTTTCTAGAGTTAAACATTTTTTAAGTCTCACAATCCGTATTAAATCTTCTGTTAAATTGTATAAGAACACATTAAGACACATATTATCATAAATTGTAATTTTGGCAGCTTTTAAGTTACTATCAGTCAATATGTTGACCTTAGCACACAGGGCGCTTCGCGTCTGCTGTATTCTATTACAGAATTGTAAATAAGTTTCACCCATTTTAATTTTTAAATTTTCTAATTCGATCGCTATGCATTCCTCAGACCTAGGGTCACCAAAATGCTGTATGAAAATAGTTTTTAATTGTTCCCAGGTTGTTATATCATCGCGTTCGCTAAGCAAGATGGCTGCTTTACCACAAAGTCTACTGGTTAAACAGTGAAACACGTACGCTGCCTGTATATCGTTACTTGGACCATTGAAATTTCTTAATATGTACTCACATTTTTTTATAAATAAATTGAGTATATTTTGGTCACCATCAAACTTAGGTATTATATTTAGGAGGTCTTTCGGTATCATTTGAACTGTATTCGGTTCGTCTGTTGCCATTTCTATATTTTATTACAACACTTCTTATATAAATTCTTAATATATTATATAGTATTCTTACCTAATTTACGTGCGTTACGGAAATCAAATAACTTTCAACGATTTTAGTTTAAAAGTTACGAAATAAATATAAAGTCATACGATAATAACCACGGGAAATAGCAGGGAAAAGACAGGAAAAGTAAAAAGGTTCACTTACAGTCCGCTCGATCCCATGCCTTCCAGTATAGTTGTTCTCGAAACCCGGAAAACGTTCGGTGCCCACCGTTAACTTATTTATTTGGTTCGAGGATTGCTTTTTGCGCGTTGAAACGTGCAGCTTAATCACCATTCACGAATGTCTCAGACTAAGATGGATAGTCCACGATTTTGTTGAACTTTTCCGCCGATTTTCGCGTCTGGTAACAGCCAGCAATCCTACCGGCTGCGCCAGTTAAATCTCGAGGGCGATCCCGAAGCTTTTTAAAAAGAATAAAAGAGTCTAATCGGTACGATGTTTAATTGAAGACTGACTTATGGTTAATACAAAATGGTCTTTATACTATTCTTATCTCTACGGATTCGCGGCGCCGAGAGTCAGACATAACATCCAGCTTGCTGGGTCAGCGGCGCTCG
Source organism: Drepana arcuata (assembly GCA_016069955.1). Classification (NCBI taxonomy): domain Eukaryota; kingdom Metazoa; phylum Arthropoda; class Insecta; order Lepidoptera; family Drepanidae; genus Drepana; species Drepana arcuata. The sequence continues at coordinate 28,824 of JACCPG010008731.1, forward strand.
CCCACGTAGTCCTGCGATACAAAAATGCTCTTAAGACTATTCTTATCTCTACGGATTCGCGGTGCTGAAAGTTAGACATAACATCCAGCTTGCTGGGTCAGCGGCGATCACCCACGTAGTCCTGCGATCAACAACTTGTAATAGGGCTAGGGTTGCCTACAGCCGGCATAACTACATATTGTATTTACAACAACCTATACAATACAACCAAACAAAATTCGCTATAATGCGAATTTTTCTGTGAGAATAGGTAGATGAAGACCTCGATCAAACTGCCTATATCGAATCGAAGTAACTTGATGTCACTCAAGGTTAGGAACGTCAGCAGCCGCGGCGAGAATGTATGAGATATGTTTAAGGGACTGGTGAATATTGATGAACTGAAAGAGGTAAGAAGAAGCCGCACTTCACAACAACAATTACTGTTCCACTTCCAGAAGTCGCACTTCCATGAAACGACTGTCAACTAGCTGGTCATCAATAAACGCCTAATAATCCCCTATTTGAGAACAGCGTTAAAGTTCGATGGGACTTTTCAATTACGGGGTGCCCAAAAAAGATGGCGTAAATATATAGCTGACAATGTACCCAAGACATTCCTCGTGACAGGCTTCTTTCATTTGTCTTATTTCTTTTGAAGTTTCGCAACTCGCCGGTTGTTTGCAGGCAAAGTTTTCTTCTCTCACGGTTGAGGTAAAAGAATTTCCCATTAAAAAAGAACAACGGCATCGAATTGGTTTTTCTAAACAATTGCCCTTTTTAGTTTCCAATCTCTTATTGGTTTTTTTTTTATCTAGCGCATATGTCAAATTGTCGGCGACTTTCCCCTACGTTTGCTGGCAAATAACATTGTTTTGGACAACTTGGTCACATTTTATATACCTACATATAAAGTGATAGAATGAAATGAAAAGTACTGTGAAAATGTGATTGACATCTGTAATCTGGGACTTGTTGATTTTGAAATCATAGACTAGAGATCTAAGTAGTAATGCAGGTCTCCTGTCGCCAAACGTTCTGCATATCGGCAGTTGCTGGTCGGAGGTCTTGGACTAGTAGCTTGAGGTCGTGGGTTGTGTTTCATTAACCTATATATACTCGCGCTGTATATATATATATATATATATATGGCGCCAGTTCTTTCTAGACTTGCATAGCTCATTCGCTTCTTCAACATTCATCAGTCTCTTCATACATGCTCGCCGGTATCGAGTACTCTTGACGTTCCTATCCTTAAGCGTCCGATCGATTTGATCTAGGTAATTAGAAGGTGATCTTCCTCTGCCTCATCTTGCACACACTTTCGTTTTGTATATCGGTTTCGTCAATATTTCTTCACTCATCTTTTCTATATGTCCAAACCAATGTAACATGTTTCTTCATCTTTTCAATCACACCCTCGTTCACCTTTCAACATATTTGCGAAATAGAACTTAAGTACTAGCAATCCAACTTAATATTAATTGTTCATGCGTTGAAATTAAAGCGTGTTCATAAAGAGTTTCAATTCACAAATTATTGTTTAAAATAATAGTCTCAGACCTTTTTCACACGCTGTTAGACATTTAGTGAGTTAATTTGAAGAAGTTTAATGACTGCAGGGTTTATAATAATAGCATTTAAATACTGTTTTTAAGAAATAAATAGAAAATATTTCTCTTGAAATTACATTATTGAGTTCAATCACGTTACTTTAATTTTAATTTTATGAAAGCGTTTTCAGCATGAAACGTGTTTGCAGTTACAGGGCTTTATTCTCTTAAATTAATTCTTTAACTTTATTTTGTGTTTTTATGCAGGTTTCTCACGAAGTTTTTTTTTATTTACCATAATTATAATATTTATCTAATTGTTTTATCAAAGGTTTTCTTTGATTCAATGCGTAATGTGTCAAGCGCACCTTATATGCATGACGTTCGTCTGGACTTGTGGTCAGCGAAACTGGCCGCGAAACTTGACGTCGCAGATTCCCGCTGAGGCAGATATCTGAGTAAGACTATTTGTTCCTCAGTCTTCGACGTCTTGTTAATACATCTATCTATGTATATGCGTATGTTTGTCATTGTGTAGTCCCTATATTTACATACTTTGCTTAGTTTGAGACTAGGATAAATTTATTGTATATACGATATATTATTGTTACATAAAACCATTTCATTTGGACACGGACAAACGGTACTGTTATCAAAATTATTTAGACCAACTTTATCATATTGTCAGTTTTCACACAAAATTTGAGAACGTATTCAATCACTTAATCTTTTTTCATTTCTTTTAATCGAAATCCTTTTTATTATGCATGAGTGCGATCACTCGCACACATGTGAATGTACAATTACTGCGTTCATATAATATCAATGTTACAACTTTCGCATATTGCAAAACCTTTAGTGACAAATTGATTTTTATTGTAATAATTAATTCTAATGCTCTTAAAAAAGAATTACGCAAAGGAGGTGAATCAGAATAGTTTTTTTTTTATAACTAATTCATTGTTTTTTCATAAATATTTGTTAATTGATCTTTCTCCTAACGAGACATCCGCAATCCCGTTACCACTACACTACTGCTGGACAGAGGAATATATCCTCTCTTTACAACTGTGATTTGGAATAGTAGCCCGTACAGTCGTAACTATTCAATACATAGAACCAACCAAAATCGTTACTCGCCGTCTGTACACTTAGACCTTTACACTACGCATAGGATTTTATTGCGGTTTCCATTAATATAAAGAGTGATTCAAAAGCAAGATATATATCCATAGTTTTATATATTTATCCCAGGTATTTATTATTATTATTATATAGTTTTATATATCTGAGTACTCAAAACCGGCGAGCGTGGATAGAGGCTGATGAATGTGGATAAAGCGACATAGAGAGGTGTGTAAGTCCAGAGAGAACTGGCTTTATACTCACGGTGCTTACCCCGTTAGGGAAGCGTGATAGCATGTACATATATATGTAAATATTTGACTACCCAAAGGAGCTAATCAGTAATCATATATGTAACAGAATATTAATATATATTAAATAAAATTCTCTATCTATACAAATATCTTACCTCAAATTTCGTAAACCGGACGATGGATCACTCGGCTCCTCCGTCGACTTAATTAGGCATTTTAAAATTGCCCCACAACTTGTAGTCAGTAGACCTGGAGTGACGTAAAACCAGCGCAACTTTCTAATACTAAAGACTTATAATTGAAGTGCAGCGTTTGACTGGCCATGTCAGCTTTAAAGTTATAATTAACGTGCCCACGGGAGAAGGCCCAAAAATGGCGGTTGTTCAGTGGAAACATTCAGAATTAATTATCTGTGTAGATAAGGGATTATTAGGTCTGGCAAAGCCTGTACTTGAAGGTTTTGCGGCACTGATCATAATTTTACTGACCGCAAGCAACATGGGTATACAAGAGTTTTATTGTTACGGTTACTGACGGTAAAGTTAAGAAAACTCAGGTATAGTCGAGATTCGAACTTCGAACGTCAGCGAGGGGCATTATAATTATAAATTCTATTTACCTACGTATTTTTTCAACCAATTGTACCAAACGTCCGCCCAAAAAAAATATTAAACTTTACTTCGGGTCTGTTTGTATTAACGTTTCAATTAAAATACTTTTAATTATGTACGTTTGATAATGTTACAATCTAACGAGGCCCGTTAGTGTTTTGAAAGCGACCGATTATTTGCTTACAATCGTTGTTTGTTGTCTGACGGGCTTCATTTGTTTATATGTATTTTATAAATACGTTAATGCGACAATGTCAATATACACACATACATATGTAGCATATATGGTTAGGCAGATGAGTGTAAATCGGGAAAGGAACAAATCAAAGTGCTCTTGACTCTCTTATGCTTGAGTGACCGATCGATTTGATCGAGGTAAAGGGCATCTTGGTCTGCCTCTTCTTCCACACACTATGGCATTTTATATCTATGATCTATATATATAGATATTCTATGTATATGTCCAAAGCAACGTAGCATGTTTTTATTTTTACCATTATACCCTCGTTCACACCGGTTGCTTTGTGAATCTCTTCATTGCGGAGTTTGTCAACTATAGCGCTGCAATTTATTATATTAGGCATATCAACTGGATTTATACTATTTAAATTTAATTTGAACACTGTAACAACACGCCTAATGTAACAATATAAATGAATGCACAAATCACAAAATGTCAAGAAATCGCTTTCGCCATGGAAGGCATTCAATTTGACTGCCCCAGACACTCTCATTTTGACAGCACGTCGTATTTCATCTTTTGTTCTCTGATTAAAGTCTGACCTTAGAGTATTAGCTGCGACCATTAGTCCCAGTCCCAATATAAATCTGTCCATTGAATTAGGACCAGTTTATGGTCATGCAAATGGCCAACCCTCACAAACAAGTGCCGACTTTCATCAGCGTGCGGGCCAAAGGGCTATATTAATTAAAAACATTAAGACTGATAAATGTGGACGAAGCGAAATAGGTAAGTCTCGAGTGAACTGGCGCTCTATATTCTCTGCCTACCCCGTTAGGGACTCGGCGTGATGTTATGTTACTTGTATGAATTAAGTATGATACATTATCTTCTGGCGGGACTATTTAAAGAATTAGGGGTTAATAAAAACCGCCAATTAATTTACTGTTGATGGTATATCACCCAGTCCAGCCCAGCTCCCAAGCTCGCGAATCAGCAACGCCCTAAGCTAAGGGTCGAATTCCACAGGTGGTGCCCTTAGCTGTATTTACTTAGCATTTAAGAAATGCCTGATTCGAGGCCTTGGCCTCGCTATGATTCAGTTAGGTAGGAAATGTTCACGGAATTTACGCTACGAGAGAGAATTTTAAGAAAAGGTTGGAAAGTAAAAGCCTTCGTAACTGAATACATCGGGTAATTTTTTTCAGAAAACAAACAAATATTATGTGTCTTAAATTACCTAATGTTTCCCGGGGGTCCAAAAGTCCAGTGGACCGAAGTCACAGCCCTCCGCTAGTCATCCATAAATTAGTCACCGCGGGTCTCAGGTGGCATAGACCCCCATAAATCCTGACCCGCGCTTATTTCAATTGCTGATGAATGGCAAGTGATCGGGCCTGGGAGACAATCTGTTAATTGGAATGTTAAGAGAGCAATAAATCAGGACATAGGTTCTTTCAGGAAAAGCTCTGTCGGCCTTTGTCCTAGAGGTCGCGGGTTCGTTCTTTTGCCTTTTTATAATGAAATCGAATTCGAATGATCTTATTAGTATTATAAATCCCCTGGGCAATGTACATACCTTTATAGATAATTACGGTAACCGCTTACCCTCAGCAGGTGATAATATTTAATATCTTAATGTTATATCACTTTCATTACTCTCATATTTTAAATTGTCTCTCGTAGCGTGAGTTCCGGGAACTTTTGCTACTTACATTTGCGGCGGGGGTCGGAGGGGAACATTACGGAACAGTGGTCGGTTTTGTGTAGTGTTGGTATGTTTTTGTCGGGCGTCCTGGAGGACCGTTATGTCGTCATCCGCTTCGATGACGGCATGTCTTGGAATTACTCTCATAGACGTAAGCGAGACTTATGTATTTGAGTCCATCCGTATTAAAAATGTTTGTACTCACGGAGTATTAGCTTAGGCTTAAGGGCTGCGCAGTGGCCCTTAGAACTCGGCCTCCAGATGTGCTAACTATTCCCAATTGTACAATCTCTATAACATGTTCGTACCTACTCTCCAATTAGTTGTTCGGCCGCACATTAAACTTGCGCGGACGGTTGTACGTTGCAAATAACTTGTACGACGTGTAGGGCCATGTTCTCGTTGCGAACGAACGTATATGGTCGGCTTAAGTTACAAGATTTTAACATAACACCGTGTTTCAAGAAATGTAGCGAACTAGATGTGGCCTAAGGCCTACGGCCTGATGATTCATATATTATCTATATAACTATATACTATATATCAATATAACTTTTCTGAATAAACGGGATATGAAATTCAAAATTTCTTATAGTACTAGAAGAATATGTATAAATCTTCTGCCAAGATTGGGTGCCATTTTTATCCTCACGCCTTCCTATACATAAGGGTCCCCGAAGAGGTAGGCAGAGGTGTATAGGTAATACCCATACACACACTTTCCGCCAGAGATATATTTAAGGTGCCAACGTGACTGATGGTGCGTCCATCGCTGTTAATCAAGCATGACTATACATACGCCTTTGAATAGCTTCTCAGACGTATGCAGGTTTCCTCTCGATGTTTTCCTTCACCGTAAAGCTCGTGGTTTGACTTATCACTGTACTTAAGTTCAGAAAAACTCATTGGTACAGTCGGGATTCAAACTTGCGATGTCGCAGGCAACTCAAACCACTCGGCCACCACGGCTATGGTGGTGCTATTCTTAAAGGATAAAGATCTGTGAAGCCACATTACGCGATCATCTTTTGACTTCAGCAGTACACTCGCCCGTAGAGTTGCCCCCGTATCACCAAGGGAGACGGAAGGGTGTTCCGCAGGACATCTTGCGGCGCTACCCACTTGATTTATCAGACCGCGGCCGCCCGCAAACTAGACGCCTTTATATTTATTACCACAATAACCCTATTAATTCTGCAGACTCTGAACTTCAGGGCCTTTATGTCCCTCACACTTGCATTGGGGCATTTGGGAAACGCGGGGCCGCGTTAGGTCATTTTATTATTCCGGTCACATCGCCCCACGGTGTCGTTAAAGGGTTAAGGAAATACCATAACAGGGATTGCAAAAAGTGATATAGTTGTCAGTTTGCTTTTTATAGTCCTGTTTGTAATTAAAATACAAATACTGTTCTCTATAACAATATAATTTTTGTTTTAACTATATTAACATGGGTCCTTGTGGCTTTTTTATAACTTAGATAAGAGAGAGAGATAGAGAGAGAGAGAGAGAGAGAGAGAGAGAGATTATAACAGAAGAGGTGCTCTACACTCTCAGCTTACTCTGCTCAGCCACTGTGGGCTCAGCGTGATGACAACGTGACAGCCTGATGACGATTCACAGGTGTCCTAGACTAAAACGAGTAGTCATTACTCTGAACTTTAAAGAAAAACATTAGGTATGCTTTTCTTCTCTAAAACTATTAATACGTACTAGTTATAACATAACTTTATCTTTACAACAGATTTTTTCGTGAATACGTTTAAAAATTGTCCACATACACTGCTATTGTTTAATTCATTCCAGTCATTGTTATATAAAATACTAGCTGTCCCGACCAGCTTCGCTCGGGTGAAAAAGTTAAATTGCCCGTAACACGATCGCAGCGCCATCTATCGGGTCCAATTGTAAATCTAAATCATTCTCGAATCCATCTTAAGACACACAGAAAGGGATAGCTTCGCCCGGGTGAAAAAGTTAATTCCTGAAACTCGATCGCAGCGCCACCTATCGGGTCCAATTTAATATAGCCTATGTTCACCGGAGATAGTGTAGCTTCCCAACAGTGAAAGAATTTTTAAAATCGGTCCAGTAGTTTTTGAGCCTATTCATTACAACCAAACAAACAAACAAAGTTTTCCTCTTTATAATATTAGTGTAGATTTAAGCAACTGTCCGTTTTCTGACACATTCTGTGTACGTAATTGTAACGGACATGTCACGTTCATATTCCTTATAATTCCTATCTAAACAATAGCGCCCCACCTGTAAGTTAGCTATTAGCTCCCGACAATTTTTCAGTCTCACGGACTAGTTAAAGTAGGTTATTTATTAGGGCGTTTCCTCCAATCGCGGATGTGACCGCAGCCGTATTCAATTTGATTCATTGCTCTAATGCGAGTCGGTCACGCGAATGACCGACCGAAAAAATTCGACGCACCCGAAGGATGAGGTCAATCGTGGTTGGAGTAACGGGCGACTGTTTAGTGGCGACTATTTATTGCTTCGTTTTTAAGATGCGGGACTACTCCTGACTTATACTAGCGAATAATTCAGATAAAACCTTATAGAGTTATTAAGTATAGAGGTATTTTGACGACCGTCTGGTCTAGTGGTTAGAGCTCCTGACTGCGAACCTTGAGGTCGAGGGTTCGAATCCCGCTGAGGGCAGATATTTGTGTGATGAACACGAATATTTGTACCTTAGTCTTGGATATCCTATGTATTTAAGTATATATCTATCTATATAAGTAAATGTATCGTTGTCTAGTTACCATAACACAAGCTTTGCTTAATTTGGGACTAGGCCAATTTGTGTGGAATTGACCCAGGTATTTATTATTATTATTATTATTATTTGTATACTATACATGCATACAAACCGAGTCCCTCACTGGCTAGTAATACAGAGTAGAGTGCGCCGTCTCTCTAGTCTAAAATACCTCTTTCGCTTCGTTCAAATGCATCAGTCTCTTCATTTGTAAGTGTTGAAGAAACAGTGTCGTATTCCCCTTTATCTATTAATTTCAATTAATATTTCCTCATTAGGTCTTAGTTTTGTATAAAACTACATAAAAGCTGATTAGCATTTTATCCGTATGTAGTTAGTTACAACTGTTCTTTGTAAATATTGTTAATTGTTCTTATTGTAAAGCTGATTAAAAACTAATGTTTGAATTATAAAAGTTACGTACAGATACATATAATCACGCTGAGTCTCACTCGGGGTAGGCAGAAAGTGTATAGCGTCAGTTCTCTCTAGTCTTATAGGAACTATTAATTTGCTGTGAATAGAACTTTAGTTCGACCAAGACAAATTTACTATCCTACCGACCAAGACATAATTACCTACATTTATAATACTGTAATAGTGAACATATCGTCAGATACATATTATGAATATAGCAAATAACCTATTAATGCTTCCTCGAATTAACAGTCGAACTATCGTTAAAATATTTTAGGTACAAATATTCCACGGCACAATAAAGTTGCCCACAGTTGCAAGTCTGGACAAACACGTCTGTAACTAGCAATTTTCCAAAGCTCTTCTCTATAGGATTCGATTGTAACCGAAAGACTTGACCTCTCGTATTTTCCAGATACTGGCTAGCAACGTGTATGTACATTTACTTTAATGCGTGCTCAGCCCTGTTTCTTGTAATACGTAATCTATTTATATATCGTTACAGTTGTTTTTCCTTTGCGGATACAGTAGTATTAAACCAGAAGCATTAAACCGGCCCTAAAATTATTTTTGATAATTGCGTCCAGTCTAGTCCAGCACTCTAGCGTGCGAATCAGCAACGCCCTAAGCCGAGGTCCGAACCCACAGGGGTTGCATTTAGCTGTGTTTGCTTAGCACCTAAGAAGTGCCTGGTTGTAGGCCTTTTGGTCCCGCCAATGTTCGGTTAAGTAGCTAAAGTTAAGCAATTAGCTCAAGTATTCCTTTTGTCTGGTTCTGTTCAGTTCTGTTCGGTTCGGTTCTGGGGAACTCACGATACAAGAGATATAAAAAATTACTATCAATTGAAAAATGCTACCTTTTCAAATTCAGAATGTTTAATCTATTGTTTAATAAATTCTCTTTTGTTAACAGGTAAATGCAACTCTTTAAATTGTCACCTTTAACAGTAAGTAATAAGATTTAATTTATATTTTCACAAATAAAAGTCGTTTGATTGCAAGTCGAATTTCAAGGGTCCTTTATCAAGTAGACACCAAGCAGCCAATCTGCTCAAAAAAACGACAGAAGTTTCATTTCGGAGCTTTTAACTCCGGGACCTTTGACAGCGTTAAATATGGCCTTTATTGCTTTCGTAATAAAGATTTACGAAATAAGTTCTCCAACTGCGTCCGTGTCGTGGCGTATGGCGTGGAGTGAGAGCGTTGGTTTGAGCACAAAGCGACACAGTGTAACTTTGTGCGGTCGTTGAAATAGGTCAATGTAGTGACAGGATATTACGAAGCCACCGTGTCAGACGCATCCGCGCTTAGTCGGCAGCTAAATGAGAAATTGGAGTGTGTACACAGCCACCCTGTTTATATCGCAATTGAGTTTTTCATTTAAATGTACTACCTACTTTTAAGTCATTGCAAAGTCGTGCTGGTTGACCGCCTACAGAATTCACATGCGAGGCAAAGATTGCAAGTTCAAATACCCGCAGTCTGCCCAACTGTTTTATTTTCTGATCTATAGTAGTGATTTAATGCGTGAAGAAATCTATACCTACAGGTTTCTACATTTGTGAAAATATTTTAAGTTGTTTTATAACTTGCTTGAATGACAGCGATGGACTTGTAATCTTTCATATTGGTAGGTATCAAAAACTTGTATATATTCATATACAAGTTTTTGCTGCGAAATGGTGTTTTGACATATCTCTCTACACCTGTATAGACACCAAGGCAAGGCGTTTTTCATCGCTGTAAGGCTTCTGGTGTGACAATGAACTCTACTGAGGATAAAAAATACTCAAAGATTGCATCATCTCATAGTGAGTACAGATACTTTACGTATTTCCGACTACTTAAGTTAAAATAAATAAATTCTTCACGAGATCTCGACACGTAATTAATCGTACGGTTTTCCTTGACGGTTTTCTCTTTATCAGAGTACCAAAATTAATCTGCCAAATTCATGTTTTTACCAAAACATGTGCCCCATTAACTGGAAGTGTACTCCACGCATTCTGTAGAAACCGCGAGTGCTACACAGGCAGTTAAAGACGATTTATGACCACGCGTTGTTTAGAAATTTAGTTAAATGTGTATCTGCGCTGTAGTGTGATTAATCCCAAGGCCCGGGAACTGGGATAAAAGGTGCTCGCACACAAGACACGTAGAGAAAAATATGCTTCAGTAACTGTATTGAGTATAAGCCAAATACCAGTGTTTGGCATGGACTCAAGACGTATTTTGTCTAAAAGATGTTTTTATATCTTCGCATCTTTACATCTTCTTTGGGTGATAGATAGAGCTACAAAGAAACTTCCATTTAGGTATTATAATACATATAAATATATTTTCACGCCTTCCCACAAGAAAGGCGTGACAGATGGCGAGTCGATCGCCTCTACTCAAGCACGACTATACATACGCCTTTGGATTTCTTCTCAGACGTATGTAGGTTTCCTCACGATGTTTTCCTTTACCGTAAAACTCGTGGTGTGACTAATCACTGTACTTAAGTGCAGAAAAACTCAATGGTACAGTCAGAATTTGAACTAGCAATATTTGTGTTGCAGGCAACTACTCGAACCACAGCCACATCGGTATTTTCTTAACATGACAGATAGTGAAATATTTTTTCGGTGACTTGATTAAACCAGATCTTCTGCTCACATGCTTGCCATCTGCCGTAGTCACCCCAATGTAATTATTTACTATGCGCCGATTACTGAACACTGGGGTACACGCCAGTCCCCCACCTAATATATACAATACTTTTCGCGAGAGTTAAAGATTAATGTCTCACGAATTTGCCCCAGTTTACCACGATGGCCTTAAGGTATGCACTCAAAGCGGATTTGAAGTCCTATTTAGTTATTGCAGTAGCTGAGTACACAGTGGTGTTACTCGAAACAAACTAACTGAGCATCGCATTTCAACCACATAATTTCTTTCTCTTGAATTATTCAGTCTTTTAGTGAGAACTGCATAAAAATCCGTTCAGTAGCTTAGGAGTATATCGCTAACAAACAGACTGTTGGGCTTAGTTTTATAATATTATTTAGTGACCCAAACACGGTCCTTATCACGTGACCCAACAACTGCTGACGTCACCGTGTGTGTATAGACCGCACAAAGAATACATGTGGGTGTGTGCACTGTACTTTTAACTTATATTTTATTTTATGAATCAATACATATTTCTATGTATGTATTAAAATACAGATTAGAGGAATTATTTAAGTGTCAAATTTACAAGAGTGGCCTTAAAATATTTTTCTTCTGTATTTTTGTAATTTTTTTTCAAAGGAGTGCTTAATGTAAAATTTCAATACGGAATATAATATGAACTAACGGCCTAAGAGAACTTCGCTATACCCTATATCGCTAGCGCTATAGCCTCTCCGCCTACCCCGCGGTGAACTCGGAGTGATCATAATAATGTATGTATGTACATATTAATGGGTACCCACCGCTCTCGACTATAGTTTAAACCCCACTCACTCTTACCCATACCAACGAGACGTTAGCAAAATTAATTGTTGCGCTTATGTCGCGAACACACCCCCCGAATTGCTTTGAAAAATCATCTCTTATTGTGCTTCAGCCGAGATTTATAACTTAAAAGCTAAGATAAGCACTGTATTAATCTGTTATAACTCAACTTAGACGACTTACATATCTATACTGAGTGAGTAAGTACGGCATCGTTTGATTCAAGATTGGTGTGGAAATACCCACACATCCACTTTCCGCCAGAGGTATATTAGGTGCCAACGTGACAGATGGCGAGTCCATTGCCGTTACTCAAGCACGACTATACATACGCCTTTGAATTTCTTCTCAGACGTATGCAGGTTTCCTCTAGATGTTTTCCTTCACCGTAAAGCTCGTGGTGTGACTTATCACTGTACTTAAGTTCAGAAAAACTCATTGGTACAGCCGGAATTCGAACTTGCGACCTTTGCGTCGCAGGCAACTGCTCGAACCACTCGGCCACCACGGCTCTCAATAATAATATATATTTCCCGTGCGATACACTTGGTGTGGTAAGCGACCGTAGGCAGCGGTAACCGCTTACCATCAGGCGGACTGCTTGTTTGTTTGCCATTGGCGGAATAAAAAAAAATTACGTGATAACAAAACATCGACACACTACTTAACCTGCAATCTTATATTTGTGACGACAACTGTAGTAATAAACAATTTTGAAAGAATTACAATGCCATAATTGTCAGTTAAATGTGACCGTGTTTTCACTTTTAAACTACATACAAAAACAACATGACCACACCAATTAAATATCAGTACATATCAAAATTAACCACTGAAATGCAAGCACACGATCAAACACCCCGCCTGTCCTATCCTATCCTATTAGATAAATTATCATATCAAACGTAATGTACATGAAAAAGAAACAATCATACAAAAGCTTTCATCCACTTATGAAATGAAGGGGTTGTGTACAAACTTTGTCAATTTTTACTCATTCGAATACGACCCTTAATTCGTCATCATTACGGTATACGCGGTTGGCAAAGCTAAAATTGTTATTTGCTAACAAGCTGGCCGGGTTCGCAATCAAAGGTCTGTATTTAAATAAATCTCGATTGAAATTCACAATGGATTTTAAAAGGGTGGATAGGGCTTACATTGACAAAACTGTTATTTTATTTCTTTTTGGATACTATATAAGATGTGCCTCGCAATAAACATGCGGATTTCACTATACAATATTCAGATTTATTCACAAGGCAGCTTTAAGTGTATAGTTACGGTTTTGTAAAAATATAATAAAAATTAGAGTGTAAAAAGTACAGTGATTAGTCACACCACGAGCTTTAAGGTGAAGGAAAACATCGAGAGGAAACCTGCATACGTCTGAGAAGACATTCAAAGGCGTATGTAATAGTCGTACTTGAGTAACGGCGATGGACTCGCCATCTGCCACGTTGGCACCTAATATACCTCTGGCGGAAAGTGGGTGTGTGGGTATTACCTATACACTTCTGCCTAACCCTTCGGGGACCCTTGTGGGAAGGCGTGAGGATATATTATTATATTATTATTTATATATCCCGGGAGTATGTGAATGTTATTAAGTATAATCCTTTGTGAGACAGGGTAAAGAGAAACTTTTTATTTATTTGTTTTATCAATCATATTAACTTCCTTACAGTATTACAACTAATACGACTTTAGAGATGAAATTTAATAATAATAAAGATAATGAATAATATATATGGATATCTAATACATAAAAGATTTACCAAAAGATTATTCTTTTGATAAGTTATTTACCTATAACTTTTTGCAATCGGCGGCAAGTCTATCAGACATTTTGTTCACGACTCCGTTACGGCAGATGGCAAATGATAGTATAAACGTTAACATATATATCAGTATATATAAAAATGAATTGCTGTTCGTTAGTCACACTAAAACTCGAGAACGGCTGAACGGATTTATCTTATCTTAGTCTTGATATGTTCGTGGAGGTCTAGGGAAGGTTTAAAAGGCGAGAAAAAATCGAATAATTTCGAATAAGTTTGATAAATCTTAAGTTTTGTCACAAATTAAGTTTCTGAACACACCATAATATTTGACATTAGATTTGACAACCAACTATTATGTCAATCATTCTGTCGCACTTCAGAACACGGAGATTTGTGGCAAAAAAATAAATTCATAATGTGTCGAAAATAATAATAAAACTTCATGCTTCATAAAAAAAATGCTTTTTTATTCAATACGTTTTGTTTGTTTTGAAATTAATTTGTAAAAAAGTTTAGGTCTTTTATTTATCGATTGAGGCAGTACGAAGTCTGCCGGGTCAACTAGTTTAAAATAAAATGTAATATCGATTGTGTACATTAAAGTTTTGGCGAGTAGCAGCCCTCACTGTACTACCCTTCGAGCCATTAACGCCAAGCGCCCACCCGGACCAAAAATTATGAGCTTACTAAAATGGCCTTGCCGATGGCCCTGTAATGAAGTACTGAACTTTCTGGTCGTGTGTGGACTTCGTGGTAATTGCCCTGATATAGTGCTCTGTGATAATAGGCCCGGCATAGTTTTAATCTTCTTTACTGCTCGACCTTTCCAAAATGAACAGTGTGACCCCTATCTTTTACAGCTTCTTATTCAGAATGACACAATGGAAATGTAATAATACATTCCGTTCTCTCTACTTTACTCAGTTCCCAAATAAGTTAGGCTTATAATTAGATAAATAGGTACATAGTTAGGTATATACATATATATAATCGCGCCTTCCACAAGGGTCCACGAATGGTCCCAGAGCTGGATAGGTAGTACCGACACACCCACTTTCAGTCAGAAATATTTATTTTTTGCCAACGTGACAGATGTTGAGTCCATCGCTATAACTCAAGCATGATTATATGTAAATACGTCCTTGAATTGCATCTCAGGCGTATGCAGGTTTCCTCTCGATGTTTTTCTTCACAGTGAAGCTCGTGGTGATTAATCAAAGTACTTACGTTCAGAAAAACACACTTGGCATTCGAACCTGCAATCTTTGTGTTGCAGGCAACTACTCGAACCACTCGGCCACCACCGGACATACTTAGGTATATGTGTACAGAAAATACCAAAGATATATCTGCCCCCACAGAATCGAGGCCCTAAGCTTTATAGGCAAGACCTCTGGCTATTCGTGGAACAGTTCGCTCGCTGTGGAAAAATGTGTGAAGACAATTTATTTGTCCTGCAGCGTTATAGCGTCAGACCTTATTTGTTTGCACGCGTTCCTATCTACCTATCCGAGAAACTACCAATCCGATTTAAAAATGTTTTTGCATCTGATAGCACGCTTATCAATGAGAGCTATAGGTTACAATCATCTTCTTGGGTAAACGTCCCCTTCAGTTTCAAGTCCCCTTCAATTATAGAATACAGCTGATATGATGATATATAGCTGATGGCTTGTTCGTCACAGTTTCCTAAATACCTAAGACGTCATACATGCGTTTTTGAATTCATATTTACGGCATCATCTCTAAGAATGTATGCATACAAAACTGATTTCATAAGCGGATGTAACACCAAATTAATACTAAATGGTTATTCTTATCGAAATGCTGATTCCTCATTTCTCCGATAGAGGGCGTGGAATCAGATTATTACACTTGAAACTACGACAAAGCTTACGAACAAAAAAGTAAAACAGAAAATAGAACTTGTATCAAACTCATCGGCTTAATTTGAAGTCGGTCTGCCGAAAAAATAAACAGCATTTTAATTGTAAATTGAATTAAATTCGTTTAATAATCAAGTTAGATCTGTTGGTACAATTTTGGGCGGTTGCTAATGATCCAATAGGGGAGGTGGGGGCAAACCTACCCACGGAGCCCAGGTTTTATATCAGAAAAAAACGTTATGACCGTAATTAATGGCAGGCGTTACGTGATGTAATATTTCAGAAAATCTTTGTGTGATTCAAACATTTTTGCAGATTTACAAATTGTTTCATTGAGGATTTACAAAAGTTAATTTTATTTTATTACTATTGAAAAAAACTAAACGATTTTTAAACAATGGGCTTTTAATTGAATCAAATTCTTCTGGAATACGTGAATTGTTTTTAGGATTTACATGATACTGAAAAATCTTCTATATTATTTATGTATTTATTTGATTCCAGATAGCTACTCTAAGCTAATATAATATATGGTATTGAGGGAATGTTCCTAAATTAATGTTTTATGAACACTTTATGTTAAAAATAACGCATATTAAAGTGGGCATCAATATCACGTTGTGCACATATAATTTTTATTTCTTGCTTTTAGTTTTTGACTGCTCTTCAACATAAATCTTCTTACCATCAAAGTAGAATAAAATTTCATTTTATTACGCATATTTATCACTCTAAACTCTCTGCCTACCCCGTTAGGGACTTGGCGTGATGATATGTATGTATATGTATGTATGTATTTATCACTTTATTTTATTTATTGTACATATAAATATATAATTATTTTTATTATTTATTATTATTGTCTGAGTGACACATTTTTCATGTATACGAAAGAGTGATGAGTATGTAATGAGCAGATTTACGCAGATTTTTTTTATACCTCATGGGTGGCAAACAATGCGGTCCGTCTGATGTTAAGCGGTTACCGCCGCCTATGGACGCTTGCAACACCAGGGTATCACTCGCGCGTTGCCGACCCTGCAGGAATCCTTTTACACCCTTCTTGAACAACTCCATTCTGTACTCTGCAGATGTATGAATGAACGAGTATGTGAGTTTATCTAAGCGAGTAAATAAGTTCATAGTCTCACTGTATTAAAATCTCTGTGAAGAAATTGTGGAAATTGCTCACTGACTTAATAAGCACGCTAGAATATTCTTGATATCAGCAAAACTGTTCGGATCGCCTGACTTCTTAATGAAATTTTCGGATTACGACTTGCCACATCGGGTGTCCTGCTCTGACCACTGCCACCATGGATAGAGCCGTCTCTTTCATCATGTAAAGGTGCAGTTCCAGTTTTATGCGAAATTTATTCATAACTCTGTAATTTATCCAAGTAAAACGCTTGGTAATGGCGATGGCTATGAGGGGCGTAATGTTTTCGTCTATCATTATTCGCGAGTTCAGCTTTAATCTTGGAATTCGTGTGAGTTATCATTTTGTGTAAATAGGAGGAAATTTTAAATTGTTACTGTGTCAATTTGGTGGGTTTTATGTTGCAGAAAGTATGGGTTCCTTCCATTAATTTACATACAGCGGCCCTCTTGGAATAGAAATGGTTATGTAATGTTAAAAGTTATTTCCCCGAGTGCAGTAAGTATTGAGAATGAATATTAGGGCTTATTCATAGGGGTTAGCTTGCATATTCAATTATAGAGTTATCGTTTTATGGAAGAAAATTTCAATGATTTCCTTGAAATGAAACCTGCGTGTTCGAAGGGGATGCAGTATAAATGAAGGTACCTTTTCGTACATAATTAGATTTTAGTAAAACTTTTCGTAAAAAGCCGTGGTGGCCGAGTGGTTCGAGCAGTTGCCTGCGACGCATAGGTCGCAAGTTCGAATCCCGACTGTACCAATGAGTTTTTCTGAACTTAAGTACAATGATTAGTCACACCACGAGCTTTACGGTGAAGGAAAACATCGAGAGGAATCCTGCATACGTTAAGAAGAAATTCAAAGGCGTATGTATAGTCGTGCTTGAGTAACGGCGATGGACTCACCATCTGTCACGTTGGCACCTAATACACCTCTGGCGGAAAGTGGGTGTGTGGGTATTACCTATACACCTCTGCCTACTCCTTGGGGGACCCTTGTGGGAAGGCGTGAGGATATTATATAAAAAAAACTATTCTTAAAAAGACATATTTTTAATTCACTCATTCACTCAAAAGAAATTCAAAACGTCTGTCAATATTCAGAAATTGTGCACAATACTCTTACTCTAGAAAAATATTGTACATTTGATACAAAGTCAAAAATCTCCACCTGAAAGCGGGATGCGACTAGCCGACTACCGACGTTCCCATAATCAACAAAAGCCGGCGTAAACCAAAGCATTTGCAAGCCAGACCATTATATTATAACGCTGCGGTGACTCTGTATGGCTCTCTTTGTGCAGGTATTGCTTTACAAAGTTGGTGTGCTGAAAGAGTATTTTGCAGTTACAGCACCCGTCTATGAATGTATAATGATCGGCATGCTTTAGCTTACAGTGACAGCATTTATGTACATTATTAATAACTACTATATATCCTCACGCCTTCCCACAAGGGTCCCCAAAGGGGCAGGCAGAGGTGTATAGGTAATACCCACACACCCACTTTCCGCCAGAGGTATATTAGGTGCCAACGTGACAGATGGCGAGTCCATCGCCGTTACTCAAGCACGACTATACATACACCTTTGAATTTCTTCTCAGACGCATGCAGGTTTCCTCTCGATGTTTTCCTTCACCGTAAAGCTCGTGGTGTGACTAATCACTGTACTTAAGTTCAGAAAAACTCATTGGTACAGTCGGGATTCGAACTTGCAACCTTTGCGCCACAGGCAACTGCTCGAACCACCCGGCCACCACTGCTTAATAACTACTAATTAGTCATTATGATGGTGAATAATAAAATAAAAGTTGATTAATACTATTAAACTCAAGAAACATACTTATAACTAAATAAACATTATAATATTGGCACCTAAAAATATATCTCCGGCGGAAAGTAGGTGCTTCTAAATACAGTAGGTACATACATATCATCACGTCGAGTCCCTAGCGGGGTAGGCAGAGAGTATAGAGCGCCAGTTCTCTCTACGTACCTCTTTCGCTTCGCCCACATTATTATTCTCATTATTAGTCTCATCATACATGCTAGTCGGTTTCAAGTACCTAAACTCTTACAGTAGGTTTTTTCATTTCTTTCCAGGATTGTACAAGTCGTGTAGTTCTCTTACTGGCGTTACTTCTTCATGAAAGAAAGAAAAGAAAAGGACATAGCTCTAAGCTCACTGATAATCAAAATCTAAATTTAGTTCAAACAAGTGGACGTCATAACTTTATAACCAGCCGTAAAAGTTCTGAAACCACAGTTGTAATTATATTATAAACCTGGTCAAGCTCACGTGACTCGCCGTACTAAAATAGCGGTGGAGTAATAAAAAAAACCGGCCAAGTGCGAGTCGGACTGGCGCACGTAGGATTCCGTACCATTATCTAAAAAAAAAGGTAAAATATCACGTTTGTTGTATGGGAACCCCCTTCAATATTTATTCTTTTTTTTGTTTAGTTTATTTGTTGTTATAACGGCAACAGAAATGCAGCATCTGTGAAAATTACAACTGTCTAACTATCACAGTTCATGAGATACAGCCTGGTGACAGACGGACAGACAGACAGATGGACGGACAGCGGAGTAATAGGGTCCCATTTTACCCTTTAGGTACGGTAGTATAAAAATAACAGGGCGAAGCGGTATTTACTGAAGGTGATCCGGATATATCTCTAGGAATTGACTGTCGTGAAGAAGAACAAAGCCATTTTTCAGGATATTAGGGCAAATAGGAGCTCATTGTTCTCAAAAGCATATTTTACAAGACGGTGATGGTAACGTTATAAACTGAGTTATACATTTTTATATCTACTCGTGAATTTTGTAATCTTTGGTTCAAAATCAATTCAGTTCGACGAATTGTTCGACATGATGCCCACTTCCACCTTCTACCACCGCACCTCTCGCCATCGACGGGGAATTCATCCCCATACCTTGGAACCACAAAGGTCTCGCACTGTGCGCTTCCAAAGGAGTTTTCTTCCGCGAACGCTCAGGCTGTGGAATGAGCTCCCCGTTGAGGTTTTCCCTGGAGAGTAGCATGGAGTTCTTCAAGAAGGGTGTGAAAAGATTCCCGAGACCCCTGGTGTTGCAAGCGTCCATGGGCGGCGGTAACCGCTTACCATCAGGCGGACCGCATGCTTGTTTGCCACCCAAGTGGTATAAAGAAAAAAAAAAGTTCAAATTCATCTGAAATATATTCAGTACAAACGCGTATTCGCCAAGGAACCCCAACTAACTTCAAAAATGTCTAACAACATCGAACTAAGTAACAATCTAGTAATTTATGGACATTACGTACCTACTCCTATCCCCCCCCCCCTGTCCGCCACTGAACAAATAAAAATGATTTATGAACATGAAAACGCTTACCAAAATTTTAACAGCCTGCTACTTTTTCAGTTAAAACAGCCTTTCCGTTTACCCAAAGGCAGTTTAATATTATCGATTTTTACACTGTTCTACTATAACAGGGCACCAGTTAAAGGATACAAAGATTTGCCAAATTATACATAAAAAATTAGTAGTAGAATGTAATATATATATATCCCGCCTTCCCACAGGGTCCCCGGGTAGGCAGAGATGTATACACACCCTCTTTCCGCAACAGATATACTTTTAGGTGCCAACATGACCGATGGCGGGTCCATCGCCGTTACTTAAGCACGAAAACAGATAAGCCTTTGTATTCCTTCTCAAAATCAAAATCAAAATCTTTTTATTTCACATAGGCCCAGGTGGCACTTATAAATCGTCGAAAAATAAGCACGGTTCGGGTTGGTCGCTTCCATGGAGAAGAACCGGCAAGAAACTCCATCTCAAACGTATGCAGGTTTCCTCTTGATGTTTTCTATCATCACAAACTTATGACTGTACTTAAGTTCAGAGAAACTCATTTGCAGGCACCTACTCGAACTACTCGGCCACCACGGCTCTTTTTAGTGCCAAACCTCTTTTAGATATAGAAGTCCGAAGTCGAATCTGACGGGGAAGACTTTTAATGCCGTGCTATACTTTTTACGAGTTTGGTCTTATCTTCAATAGCTGGGATTACCTGTAGTTGGGTGGACACCTATGTATGTGTTATTATGTCGTGTTCTTTTAATCTTAAAATGTTCTATAATCATGGTCTCATCTCATCTCATCTCACTGTAAGCATGGTCAATAAGCACTGTGAATGCTCACCTGTAATAATAACAAAGAAAACATGAGCGTATACGCGCCTATAATCCGTTTAATTTGCTTTTCCGCGGGCGGTGGTAGCCGCAACGTGTGGTCACACTGATAGCGACAATGTATCATAAGTTTTGAGCGGATCGCCATTTATATGTAAGTCCAGTAATCTTAGGGAGCTGTGGTGACCGAGTTCGAGCGACATAAAGATCGCAAAATCGAATCCCGACTGTACTAATGAGTTTTTCTGAAGTTAAATACAGTCATAAGTTTATGATGATGGAAAACATCAAGAGGAAACCTGCATACGTTTGTGAAGGAATTCAAGGGCAGACTTAAGCACGACAACACACACGTATTTTCGTGCTAAGTCTTTCTTCCGCGAACGCTCAGGCTGTGGAATGAGCTCCACGTTGAGGTTTTTCCTGGAGAGTTTCCTGGATTAGTCTCATCACGAGCTTTACGGTAACGAAAACATCGAGAGGAAGCCTGCATACGTCTGAGAAGAAATTCAAAGGCGTATGTATAGTCGTACTTGAGTAACGGCGATGGACTCGCCATCTGGTACGTTGGCACCTAAAATATTTCTCTGGCTGAAAGTTGGTGTGCGGGTACTAACTACCTTTACACCACTGCCTAGTCGTGATGATATGTATGTATGTACAAACAGTTATCTGTTACATCAATGATATGTCTTACGATCCAAATTAAGTATCACAGTTTTCAGGAGCATACGTGTATTTTGTTAAACATTCTGGCGTTTTTCCAATAATATCAACTTTTCTGCCCGCCAGCAAAGCCGACTTACTACGCCGTCCAGCGTCCACGTGCGAGGAATATATTTGCTGCGCGTAGTGAACTAACAAGGTGGAATTCTATTACGAAATTAGCGGATCTCCGCCACGCCCTGCTTCTTAAATATTTTGTATGAGACTCTACAACTATTAGGTGCTTATACAAAACTTTATGAATATTACAAAATATGTCTGAACAATTATTAAATGATAAATTAATCTTTCAATCAGGGTTAAGAATTCAAAGTCTCTCCAGTCCTTCGAGAGTTAGGCAGGCAAAAGTAGAGCGAACGTGAGCGCGCGCGTTCGATTCCCGTTGAGGGCAGATATTTGTGTGATGAACACGAGTAACTGTAATTTAGTCTTGGAAGTTCTATGTACTGATGTATATATCCATCTATATAAGTAAATATACCGTTGTCTAGTTACCTTAACACAGGCTTTGCTTAATTTAGGGCTAGGTCACTTTGTGTGGTCTCCTACTAAGGTATTTAAATAATGCTTCATCCACATAACTAAAACAAGGTTATTGGAAATTAAAACTTAAAAAACATTTATTCAATTTAAGCACTAACACGTTACTTTCCCATGTTTTCTAACCAACCAACCACATAAAGAGTGTATACACTACGTGTAAACCACGATAATACCTAAACACCTCTGCTTACCCCTTCGGGGACCTTTGTGGGAAGGCGTGAGAATGGACTATATGATTAGTTTTTCTTAAGTACATTTTACACCCTGGCAGGACGAACAAAAATATTCTCAGCACTTTATTGTTTATAATCAGCGAAGATTGAACTTGCGATCTTTAACATGACTAGACGTTAAAATAAGTATTAATGAAACTGTGTATTAAAATACTAATACAATGCTTGCTATCATGAAAACTCTTTGCAACGATACAAAAACTTTAAAGTGTGTAAATGCATTTTTATTAATTTTCTAAATTGAACGAAACATTTGACAAGAACAATTCATTTGTCTAACATATTTATTTTTGTTTGCGCGCGAGACATGTGTTTTTATAGGCAAAATAGGGGAGCATTCTCGCAAATAATACTGAAAAACAAAATAGCACGCAATTTAAGCATCGTGCTCAATTGCTTAACAAGAATCGTCCCCCAACGATAAAATGAAATGTCAATTGGTGCATTTAAATAAAAGGATGGAGTAACGTCAGAGTAACGTATATTTTTGCTCGGAAATAAACAAAGTACGTCTTCTTGCACACATGAGGAGTGTTTGGCAAAATTTCGATTGACTTTTATCCCCCGTGTACCCCCAGCCCCCCCGAACAATCATAAGTGTTTTCTTTGTGGATAGCGGTACCCTTTAACGTGTTTATCCTTTTTGGCCGAACCTCCCCTATCGCCTCGAATATAAGCGAATTTTTGACGGCGTTATTTTACCATTTCTGTTTTTATTTTATTTTACGAGAGCGCATTTCGTTTCTTTTGGTATAAGTAGGTTTTTTTCTACTACAACAAGAATATTTGTCCTAATAATATAATTTTCACGTACAAACTGTGCGATTGTGTCGAAATGAGATTTGTCAACATAGCGAATTTGTTCCTTTCATCCGTGTTTCTTGCCGAAGTAATTTCGCAGGGTGTACGACAAAATTTTCAATTTCCCTTAACAAACACAGTCTACGCAACAGTCAAACAAATTACAGTTACTAATTAACTCACTAGGACTCTTGTTGGGGTAGGGTGTGGTTTCTTGACACCCACTTTTTACCGAAGATGTATCTACATCGCTCGAGAACAAGTTCATGAATGCCTTTGAATTTCTCTTTATACAGGTTGTTTGCGATATTTTCTGGCGCCTTCCAAGACTAGAGAGCGTTTGTATTCTTCCTCTGCCTATCCCATGCGGGACTCGGCGTGGTGATATCTAAATCTACTTCATATATTAATAAATCTACTTCATATATTAATATATATTAATAAACATCGCGAGGTAGCCTATAAATCGCATGAGAAGAACTTCAAAGAGGTATGTCGTACTTGAAAGATGGCGACGGATTCGCCACGTTGACTTGTTACGTTGGCACCTAAATATAACCACAGCGAAAAAAGAAGACACACCTCTGACTACCCGTTCCAGGACCTCGGAGAAGGTTTCAAGGACCGAGTGTGTAATATTCTAAATGTATTCAGTGAAAGCTAATTAATCGAACGTGCCATCAGAGATAAAAACTTAGGCCGACAACTAGCTCATGAATAAAAATCCAATGAGTTATAGTTAATTTAATTCCCTCAATATAAAACGATACAAGATGGCAACATAAATTAAAATATACCCGCTGTATAAAATTGTAATAATTATATCGTTATTTAAGGCGAAGCTCATATAAACGACTTCATTTAGTGAATTTATAACATGTGTTCAACAATTAATGGAATTAACAGCATTGGGGCATTTGGCTCGTTGGCCCGGCAATATATGGGCCCATATGCTTGTCATTAATTAATTTTTAATAAATTAATTTACTATTATTATTATGTTGTTTTAATCACTAGTAATGTATGTTCATAAGCAAATTTACATATTAATGTAAAGCGCGCCAAGCGATACAAAACAACACTAATTTCTCCTTCCAAATTTGACAGGCGTCTCTACTATATATAGTTCTCGATTAGACTCCTGCGAAGCTTGAGGTCGCAGGTTCGATTCTTGAAGTGTATATTTGTTCGAATGTGAATATTCGTTCATTAGTTTTTATCGTTTAGTCACGATTAGTTTAAATTAGGAAAACATCGAGAGTAAATTTGCATACGTTTGAGATGCAATTCAATGGCGTATGTATAATCTTGCTTGAGTAGCGGCGATGGACTCGCCATGTGTCACGTTGGCACTTAAAATATATCTCTGGCGGAAAGTGGGTGCGTGTGCTAATACTTATATAACTCTACCTACCCCTTTGGGGACACTTCTGGGAAGGCGTGAGCATATATAATATTATTATTATATAAGAGGAGTTTTTATTGTTGTCTGGTTCATATAGTACAAGCACTGCAGTGTATAAAAAAATCGTTATTAAAAAGTTACAGTACCCATGATGAAGATACGAGTACAAAGGAATGGCAAAACACTTTAACAAAAATGGTAACAGGCATGGTTAGCGGTTACCGTACACACACATACACACACATATGTACATATATTAAATAGGCCAATTCTGCGCCCAATGTCCCGGTTAACATGGGTACCTCAAACTGCGAACTATTTGCGAATGGTTCAATTTAATTATGCATCAAACGGCTCGGGTGGCATCTAATGGGGAACAAATCAATTTCATTGACAGTTTAACAGAGGTTCAACATCCTATCATACACCTCCCAGCTGTGGGCTTAAGATACTTTTACGAACGGTACAATAATTAATAAGCATTTAATTACTAGCTTATACCCGCGGCTTCGCCCGCGTGGAGTTCGAAAAAGTAGCTTTGGAAATTTTCCTGCTAGAATCGATTTTCGCTTTGCCGTGAAAGAGCCTATGTCATATTCCTAGGTATAAGCTATCACCATATCAACTTTCAGCCAAATCGGTTCAGCCGTTTGGCCGTGGAAGAACCACAAACATCCAAACTTACAAACTTTCACATTTATAATATTAATAAGATAACGGGTTTCCCGTTTGAATTTGGAGTAAAGGAAAAACATTTTTTTCGTGGAAAATAACTATCACTGAAGTAAAATAACTGCAGGGTCGGCAGCGCGCGTGCAATACCCCTGGTGTTGCAAGCGTCCATAGGCGGCGGTAACCGCTTACCATCCGGCGGGCCTCATGCTTGTTAGCCACCCAAGTGGTATAAAAAAATGCCCGCAGGTGAAACGCGGGGCTACATTCAATGTGAACGCCATACCACCACTTACGCGTTATTGCTTTTTACTTGTCAACAAGGTTCAATATTTGTTAATAAAATACAAATATCAAACAAAAATATTCCTTAAATGCATTTCAGTATACGTGTAGCTTCTACTTGCATGATCGAATGAAAACACGCCACGTGCGCTCCGACGTACAAAAACATTCACATCTTTGCCTTAAGAGATCTTCCGCCTTTAGCAAACATGCTGTTTATAGCAGGCGCTTTGTAGCTACGTTACTTTTAAGGGCTAGTGCACTTTTTATTTGAAAATGTCTTTCTATATTAAGTCTCTTAAGCATTGCCGTATTCTTGTTTTCTACCTCAGTACCTTCAAAATACACAGTAATCTCAGAATCACAAACACAAGAAATATTTTTAAGGTGCTTTTGTGACAGATGGCGAGTTCATTGCCGTTTCTTAAGCACAACTATACATGCTTCTTTTGAATTCTTCCAGAAACAACTAAAAACTTTGGTTAAGTCGGGATTCGAACTTCGAACGAAAATGTTTGTGTTGCAGACTACTCCAACTACACGGTAACATGGCTCTTCGTCATCATCTACTCGACCTTAGAATGTTTATTCCAACAGTTCGCTTATTCGTGAAATATGAGAAAAACATTCGCTACTGACAGCTAACTCTTGGAAATAAATATATTTAGCGGTCTGAAGCCTACAATGCCTGTTGAGCGAGCATCGCTAAAAGCGTACGTTTTCCTGATTTCGTGAAATTCAACATTTTATCGGCCTGCCATCCGTCATCTTCGGATCCAGCCGAAACTGGTTCGGTTTGGTTATATATCGGTGTTTACGTTAAACAAGATTTATGTTTGTCAAACGCCAGTGACTTAATTTTTGTTGTACACATCGGTCTTAAATTGTGTAAACACGCACAGAGCGCAATTCTGAAGCCCAACATTTCATCATTAAGGTGGAAAAAATTCAAGTCTGTGTGATTGTTATTTTGTTTCTATGCTTTGAGCCTAATCACATTTTTGAGTAACCGATCCGTTTTCTAATGCCAGTCTTGTTAGTCTAGTCTTCGTTAGTCTTGCAAAAACTCGAAGATGGCACGATCTTTCTTGTTTTTTTTTTGTATAGGTATTTTCACGGGCTTCTAGATGGTTTAGACTCACAATTAGACCCAATAGGTGGCGCTGCTCACAAACTAGTAACGTTCAAAGCACCACGGGAATCCTTAGCTGTATTGCTTATAAACAACTGTGTAAAACTAGGTCTTTAATCTCGTAATTGTTCGACAAAGTAGCAAAGGTTCCCAAAACTCACGCTAAGAAAGACAGTAAAATAACGGTTGTGTATATTTTAAGTAATTAACTCACAGAGTAAAAAATATGTACTATAATAATATTCTCTTTTTTGTTACAGGTAAAAAACGTTAGTCTCACAATTTTCTTACTCTATGGTGATAAAGGTAACATTTAAATTATTTATTGATAGAGAGAGAAGAATGGTATAAGTAAAGATATAAATTGTTTGTTTCAAAACTAAGCCCCTTTTATTTTAGCTCTGGGAAAAGTGTAAAAGATTTGGAATTTTGAGAACCTACTAAGCACCACAAGTAAACCTACTCACATTTTTATACGTTTGTAACAACGAGAAATGAACATTCCAATTTACGCCAAAATGAATGATGCCGACGCACTATTCTACTTTAAACTTTAACATACATATCATCACGTCAGGACCCTCATGAAGTCCGCCCAATGAGCCAGTTCTCGGTTGACTAAAAACCGCTTGCGTTTCATTTACTCTCGTCAGTCTGTTCATACATGCTCAGCAGATTCTAGTACTCTTGATGTCCCCATCCTCAAGTGTTCAATCAATTTTTAATTTGCAAACTTTTAAGCAATATAAATATATATGAAAAGTATTTGCATACAACACACAGGGTTGAAAGTTGCTTAAACAAAAACTTGGGAGAAACCTTTGCCCTTACAATATTGAAACTTAACTTTTCTTCGCAACAAAAGAATTCTATTTGTAACCGATTCCCAGAACCAATAGAATCTCAGACTTGTAAATAACTGTAAAGACTTTGAAGTTGGATACACAAAGAGTACAGAATGTCGATCGGATGTAAGGGGGGTAATTATGAAGTTCTCAACTCAATCAAGTCCTTAATATTTGCACAAAACGAAAGTAATCCTGTTAAATGGTTTCACGAGTTCACACAGAAAACACAGGCTCATATTTTGTGCGGTAACGACGGTTGTTTTGAGTACCTACACCACGATATTTACGGTGAATGAAAGCTTCGAAAGTAAACCAGCATATATTTATGAAGGAATTAGAAGATTCGCCACCTGTCACGTTAGCACCTAAAATACATCTCTGGCGGAAAGTGGGTGAGTGGGTACTACCTATACACCTCTGCCTACCCCTTCTATTAGGGTATATTATTATTATTTATTTAGTCTTGCTTGTGAACGGCGATGGACTCGACATCTGTCACGTTAGAATCTAATTATAGCTCCGGCAAAATGAGGTTGTTGTCTCTCTACCTACCCCATTGGGGATCCACGAAGATGTATTTTATGTATATCAGGTAGACAATGTGACAGTGACAGACAGTGTGAGTCTTTATTGAAGGGATTCGCAAAGCAACCGATGGGAATGCTGATATCATCGTAAAACAAGTGTGAATACTTTGGTTTGGACACATTACCCTTACGCTGATAGTGCAACTATTTCTCGAGTTCAACAAGCCATAAGACCTCTTTAATCGTAATACGCGTCTTGACGTTATAAATATACTATTAAAACTCATGAAAATTACACGTTCAAGGAGCGCTTGTTTTTTACAGCGAGATGTAGATAATAAGAGTTGATTTATAATAGTATTGTAAATCAGTGTTAAGTTCACGTTTGCGTTCTCAAGTTACAAGCAATCCGTCTTCATTTAGATAAGCACCCAGTCTACTAAGCAAACTTTGAAACTGCTATTCCTGGGAAAGTCGGACTTTTGGTTACTAATGTAACAATTCGGTTATTATATTTTTTTAAAGAAACCCAATCAATTAAACCGACTGTTCTTTGTCACTTATAAATATTTAATCTAATCTTTATCTTATATATATTTAATCTTAGATAATAAAATAAATAATTTATAAATAAATTTTAATAGTATAAATGTTATCATAATTTTAAGTAAATTTAATTGTTTGAAGTATGTATTAATTTAAGGAATAAAAAAATTATTGTGCTGCTACGCCCATCAGGGTATATTGTCAGTTTATAAAAATTTTCGACGGACGACGACGGAGCTAAACCTCGGGGACCTGGAGTCTTTTATTTGATCGGTCCATCTGGTAGGAGATCGGCCTCGGGCTCGCTTGCCATTTGTGTTCGCAACCACGATCAATTTCTCCAAGCTCTCATTACCCCTTCGCATTATGTGACCAAAATACGAGAGAATTCGTTGATGGCATATTGTGGACAGACGGGTTTTTATCTTGAGCTGTGAGAGGATCGACACATTTGTTCGCTTGGCCGTCCAAGGTATCCTAAGCATACGCCTCCAGCACCACATCTCCAAGGCATCAATCCTCCGCCTCTCTCGAGCCCGTATCGTCCACAACTCCACGCCATACAGAAAAATGGGGAATATCAAAAAAATCTAACAAAATTAAATAAGAATGTTGTCCCGCAGGAGGGTCCTCAGACTGACACACCGTCACGCGGTATTGAATAAATAACTAACGTCTAATCGAGACCTCTCGTGTCAGGGGGGCTGGAATATCTGGCCATATCTCGCTCAGAGAATAAGCATTGCTATCCAGCGTGGCAATGCTGCTAGTCTTCTTGGCACGTTGCCTCGGGATAACGATCTGTAAGTAGTTGGTTGTACAACTGCTTTTTGGAAATATTGTTAATTGTTGAAAAAAAAACGAGTTAGAACATAATATTATATCACCATATCATCACACTGGGGCAGGAAGAGAGTGTAGAGCAATAGCCCACTCTAGACTTACAAACCCTTTTCGCTTCATCTACATTCGGTCTCTTTATACATGCTCTACGGTTTCGAACACTCTTGAGGCTAGCATCAAGGATATTTGGTCTTCCTCGGTCTCTTGTTCTATACACTTTCGCAATGTATATCAGGTCTTATATTCACTCACACATGTTAGTAATAAAATACTTATTGGGTTTTGTAGCATTACTCTTGTTGCGGCCCAATTTCAAATAAGGTCACGTGTTTTCCAACAGCTAACTATCCTGATAAATATAAGTAGAATAAACTGTGTATTAATCCCCCCAATTAAAACTTTCATTACACAAAAACGTTCTTCAAGCAACTTGTTACGATTTTCACGGTTGGATTAAGTCTCGAATTTCGTTGGTTATTACTCGTTGAGCCTTTGAATTGATAATTATGGATTGAAGGTTTTGGAGCACTTTGAGGGCGGCAAGTACCTACCCTTACGGCGAACTTGTACTTGCGGCTTACTGCATGATGTTTTGGGTAAATAATGTGAGTTAAGGTTTATTTCTTTATATACTTTGAAATGGATCTGTACTGTAGATCCCATCCCAGGTATGTATGTGTGGTGGTGTACCTCAGGCGTAGTTAGGTAAAGGTATATAGGTTTTTTGCACCATTAGACGTACGTTTGATTCTGAAACAATAATATTTGTGCACTTGTGTTGAGTATATGTATAAATATGTAAATACATACATACATACATATCATCACGCCAAGTCCCCAGCGTATGTAAGTCTCTAGACTTACATACCTCTTTCGCTTCGTCCACATTCATCAGTCTCTTCATACATGCTCGTCGGTTTCGAGTACTCTTAACGTTCCCCTCCTTGAGCGTCCGATCTATTTGATCCAGGTAGTTGGAACGTGGCCTTCCTCTGCCTCTTCTTGCACACACTTTTGCTTTGTATATCTGTTTCGTCAATCTTTCTTCAGTCATCCTTTCTATGTGTCCAAACCAACGTAACATGCCTTTCTTCATCTTTACAATCACGCCCTCATTCACGCCAGTTGATTTGCGAATCTCTTCATATGTAAATCATTACAAAAATACGTTTGTTATAGAAATAAATATTTTGTATTTGTATTTGTAATTGATTAATTAAATTTTTGGTAACTAAATTGTAGGCGGAATGAGCTTGTAAATGTACTTATTTGAGTAGCATCAGGTTATGCCCTGCGGTTTCAACGTCAAGAGTCGAAAACAGTAAGCAGGTATGAAGAAAAGAAAACAAGTGCTCTACCTATCTCTCTAGGTTCTCTTCCTATCCCATTAACGACTCGGCCGGACGATATGTATGAATGTAATAATATATATATATATCCTCACGCCTTCCCACAAGGGTCCCCGAAGGGGTAGGCAGAGGTGTATAGGTAATACCCAACACCCACTTTCCGCCAGAGGTATATTACGTGCCAACGTGACAGATGGCGAGTCCATCGCCGTTACTCAAGGACAACTATACATACGCCTTTGAATTTCTTCTCAGACGTATGCAGGTTTCCTCTCGATGTTTTCCTTCACCGTAAAGCTCGTGGTGTGACTAATCACTGTACTTAAGCTCAGAAAAACTCATTGGTACAGTCGGGATTCGAACTTGCGACCTTTGCGTCGCAGGCAACTGCTCGAACCACTCGGCCACCACGGCTCTGTATGAATGTACCTATATCATTAGCTTTCCTCCACTTTAAGGTGGATTATCAACAAAATTAAACACAACAGTTGAAAATCCGTGAAAAATTGCACATTTATCGATTTCTGAACAACACGCAACGTGAGCAGAAGTAACGGAACTTCCTGTATATATGTAAATGGCCTACAAATTTTTCAACCGACGGCGCCTCGTCTACTTTTTGTCGACGTTCATTTGCTAAAACACCCCTTGTAAAGGCCTTACCATAGATTTATAAAAGTATACATACGAGCGTTGGAAATAGTTAAAGTTTTATATGCAAATATTCATTGATTAATTTTTTTTTCATATTTTATATGAACACATAGTGCCCCGCAATTTTACCCGGTTAGCTCTTGATTTCTTTTTTTTTTCTGATCAGATTTAACATATCTGATAAAACATTTCCTGTGTTAATTTTGAAAGTTATCTATCTTTATATCAAATTACATCGAACTCCGTTCATTCATCTCCCTGCTGCTCTCTGGTGCTCTCAAACATCCACACAAACTTTCACAGTTACACTATATTTAAAGGTAATACACGCTACGCGTATTGTTCATAAGCGCGATAAGCGTAGTAGTGGAAACTATTCTAAGCATTTATATACCTATCATAGTTAACTTTAAAAGAAAAATATAAACAGCGAAAAGCCTATTCTTAACTCTATGCCAAGTGGGTGATATATGCGCCAAGTTTGTCCACGTCGAGCCGCGAACGTGGAAAAAAATCGCGAACGCTACCGTAACGGAAATAAGCGACCCTTTGCTCTGATTGGCAGCTAGGGATGCGACCGAATCAAATCGAACGAAATAGAATGTCATTCTTAAATTGAAATTATGACGTATGTCATGTTGACTGTCAACTGACAAAACATTCTTACGTCATTTTTGTTTTTTTTTTGGTCGCACTCGTGCTTGTAAGCTGCGATTTAATTTGAGGAATAGACACGTTCATTTCACAATTACATACCGGTTCACCAAACTCGCTCAATATTTTTTTAGGCGAGAAAAGTAATTTTCATAGGGCTGTCCAAAATTTAATCACCTTAATTTGTTCAGTACCTACTCTTAACTTCGTTAATATAGTTCTTATTTAAATAAAAAAAAAGTTTTGAGATTATTTAATTAGAAGATACATATATACCTTATATATCTTCAGAGATAACAAGTGTTCCCAGTTTCCCATTCCCATTCCCAGCAGTAGATAGAGGTATGTAGCACACCCACTTTTCAATGAATATATAATAGTTTAGTTAGTGCTAAAAAGGTTAAATGACGTGTCACATTCTTAAGCACGCTATATACATACTATACATACGTCATTGAATTTCTTCTCAAACGTATGGAGGAACGGAAACCTTCCTCTCGATGTTGTCCTTCACCATAAAATTCGTGGTCTGATTAATCACTGCTCTCAAATTTAATAAAACTCATTAGTACTGTCGGGATTCGAACTTGTCGGAATTCAAACATTCAGACAATTCGAACCACTTGGCTGAGATCACTGAGAAGTGGATTTGAATTCTAAATTTAAATTATCGACAATAGCAAGTACGCCCGTGGATTATTTCACAACACTACTCCAAGTCTTGACGGCGAAGACGATACTACGAGGTGATTGAAATATACTATGCATCCTGTTTTTGGGTTGAAGGGAATTTCGCCTCGTATTTTTCGGAATCTTTTTGGGGTTCAACGCCCTTGGTTTTTGATAGGAGTATAAGATATGAGCAAAATATATACACAGTGATATTTAACTAGACTGATAGTGAATATTGTATCAGCATATTTATTGTTACATTACTATATAATACGTACATACATATCATCACGCGAGAGTAGTAGTAGACTAGTAGTCTAGAGAGAACTCGCGCTCTGCCAGTTCTCTCTAGACTTACAAACTTCTTTCGCTTCGTCCACATTCATCAGTCTCTTCATATATGCAAACTATATAATAATACGGAAAACCTTCATAATTCATAGAATAAATGTCCGAAATCTGTGTCACGCGCAACGGTGCCAAGAAGACTGGCGGCATTGCCACGCCGTATGGCAATTCTGATTCGCTGAGCGAAATATTCGCTAGCGTTCCGGGTACGGGAGGCCTTAAAAAGTTTCCTTGAGATAAGGAAAATGAGGAATAATAAACATGTTTCGTTTTTAAATTATAAATGATTTAGTATAGCCTCAATAAACGGGCTATACACTGTCAAACAAACATACGTTGTCTCTTTACACGCCGAGTCCCTAACGAGGTAGGCAGAGAGTAAAGAGCGCCAGTTCTCTCTCCCCATTGATCAGTCTCTTCATACATGCTCGTTAGTTTCGAGTACTCTCGACGTTCCCGACCTTGAGCGTTCGATCGATTTGATCTAGGTAGTTGGATCGTGGTCTTCCTCTGCCTCTTCTTGCACACACTTTTGCTTTGTATATCTGTTTCGCCAATCTTTTTTCATTTCTGTTTATTTATACTATTTATTTATACTGTTTATTTATTTATATATGCGACGACCATCTGGTCTAGTGGTTAGAGCTCCTGACTGCGAAACTTGAGGTCGCGGGTTCGAATCCCGCTGAGGGCAGATATTTGTGTGAAGAACACGAATATTTGTACCTTAGTCTTGGATGTCCTATGTATTTAAGTATATATATCTATATAAGTAAATATGTCGTTGTCTAGTTACCATAACACAAGCTTTGCTTACTTTGGGACTAGGTCAATTTGTGTGGAATTGTCCCAGGTATTTATTTATTTATTTATACTTATATTAACAAATGAATAACAAAACAAAGCTTGAACTAAAACTGCAATTGACACGAAAGCTTCCGTTAATAATAAAAGGCATATTTTTTATTCCCATAGCTTATTAAGTACAAATGTAAGACATAAAAATTTATAGACCACTTTACATCGCACTATGTAATAAATCCAAAGTGACAATTCACATCG